>JAQZBX010009308.1:0-46362 GCA_029593785.1 Cabassous unicinctus
AGGACTTAGAAGAGAAGCCGGAATCAGAGAATGTTGCAGGAGAAGACCAAGGACATTACAATGTGACGGAGGCAGAGATGCAAGTCAAGGAACCCCCAGGATTGGGGCAAGCCACCACCAGAATGCCTTGTAAATACCTTGATTTGGGACTTCTCGCCTCTAAAACCATGAGCCAATAAATTCTTCTTGGTTAATAAATTCATGTCATAGCAGTCCTGGAAGACTAAGACACGCAGGCACTGGGAACTGAAAGGCAGAGAGGTTTCCAACAGTGGCTCATGCATTTTCTTCACATATGGGAGCCTTCAGGGGCTTTTGTACTGTTAAGCCACTTAGAATTTTACTTGCAAATATCAAAGCCTATAATTTGCAGGTTCAGTCCACTCCTAATCCCTCAGCCAAACAGTGCTGTGGAGTGGTTAAGAACTTCTCACAGCTGGGTTTGAATTCCAGCTCTGTCATATCCTAGCTATAGGGCCTTGGATAACTACCCAACTTCATCATCGGTAGAATGGGGATAATAATTGTGAAAATGAAGTGAGATCAAATGTAACTATGTGTGGCTCATGGTAGGAGTCCCGTCTTCTCCAGGGGGTGGCCCAGGAGTGATCATATCCCTGAGCCTGGATCCAGTTTGCTCAATAAGCAGAAGGCAGAGCTGAGGCCTGAGCAAGTGTTTAGTTAGTGGCAGCTAGCACTCATCATTCCTGAAACTTGCTTTGTGCCTGTCGGCAGAGACTATCCTGCTATTATTTTCTTAGCATGGCTAATATACTATTATACATAGCACAGTGCTGGCATGTAGTTGAATGCATGAATTAATTAAATATCAGTCCATATTAGCTCACCAAATGTACTTGCTCCTCTTCCTTTTTGAGTCTTCCAAATATTAATTGATTCATTTATTATGCACACCTTGAGGATATGGAGATAAAGAATGACCCTTTCTTTCCAGCAGATCATGGTGTATCAGAGGGCACAGAGATGCAAACAATTCCAAATTCATGCGACCATTGTCTTAATGGAGGCATCATTTAGAGGCATTGGCCAAGAATGCAGTGTCATGTAGAAAAAGACCTAGAATGGGGCAGTGGAAGGTGGCAGTCTGTGGACCCCAAGCTCAATGGGAGTATGTGTTGTAGTGGGAGTTAAATTAATTTAGATTAACTTCAGCATAGTTTTCTGGGGGGAAAAAGGCAGCACAGAAAATTGAATATAGAATATGTTCTCAACTTTGTTATGTGTATATTTGTGAAATGTCTAATATGTACAAAATTTATGTAGTTGTTGACAATTCTTATTTTGTGAGCTATTGACAATTACTCAGGTGTATCCACTTGTGGATGATCTGTACATGACTTGCCCTGACACTTTAGCCCCTGTTCTCCCTGGTCTCTACCACCTGGCATTGCCCATACCCTCGGCAGCAGTCTCAGTTTTGTTCAGTTCCTGAGCCCGAGCCCGAGCCAACATTTTGTCCTCAGCCTCTCTCCACGTGTCCTCAGCCTCTATCCACAAGTTTCTGGGGTTCAGAATGGTTTTGCCATGATGGACCCTGAACCTGGTGGTCCTTGAGCCCCTCTCTAGGTCACTGCAAACTTAAAGTATTGTACTACCCCTGACTCCCTGGGAATGGGACTGTGCTCCAGACTATGACCTCCTGGGTTTGGATATGATATACCACATTTTCTTGTCATCTTCTACCTGGCTGGGTGGAGGTGTCTGATCCTCCCAAGGCTGTTGAGGTCTGGCTGTGTATGCAGTCCTTTGAGAGGAATCCTGACTGTGTATTGGACCCCTACTATGTGCTAGGATCCTGACCCCACCAAGCTTGTTGTCTTTACATTTTTCATGTCCTTTCAGCATCATATAACTAGAACAAGGAAATTCAGCCTCTGGTGATGGTTTGAGTCTTTCTCTGAGATTCCCATGCACATGCTGAGAAGGAGTCTGGATCTGTCACATCAGCAGTGTGGTCCCTGCTTTGAGTTATTTTTTTCCCTGTTGCTTGACTCTTTCAATGACTTCTGGAATGAACTCTGGTTTATGGAGTCCTGCCTGAATGGAGCCTGTCTTGGTCTTTTGGATGGACTCTGGCTCTTGGTCGCCCCACTTTCCCCTGAGGGCTCAGCGTCTGTAACCAGGTTAGCCAGCCCTGCTTCCTCTTGTCCTTGCCAGCTGGTCTCTGCACAGGTTATGACAAGAAGTGCGCTACTCCTCCTGTGCTCACCACTGCCCCTACTCACATTTTTTTTCCCTTTCCAAAGTTTTTTCTCCTTTGGAAACTCTAGCACTGGATGAGAGCTTTAATATGCTGTGTTGATAGAAGAACAGGCTGTAAAAACTCCCTTCTATGGAAATGAAACAACATGAGAATCCATTTATATCATTTTGTAGGCCCTGAAAGAGTTGCCTTCACTATTAGGAGTGTGTTTTTATGGTTTACTTTATAACTTATGAACTAAGCAATAATTGTGGCTTCCTTGAAAATAAATGACTCAAGAATAATAAAATCAGAAGGCTATACGATGAATAGTTTATTAAAAGAGGCGCCAATTATTTCAAGGGTCACGTCCCTTGGCTAAATTGAGCTGCAGAGTCTCCATTCTCTAACATCTGCATGTTTGACAGGTACAGCACTTCCTTCTTTGCTTCTTTCACTGTTACCTGACCGGAGCCATTTCATGATTCATCGATGGTCCCACAGGGGGAACGTAGGGGGGAGGAGAGAAAGTAAAACTCAAGTCAGCACATTTTGTTTCTTGTTAACAGCTCTGAGAAGAGGCTTGGTTGGGAAAGGAATTTCAAGTAATGATTTAAACATATCTTCTGGCAGTTGCAGCAGTGAGAAAAAAAATGATGCCTGTTGTGGCAGCTCAGATACACTTCCCAGGCAGTGGTACTCACAGCCATACGACTCTGGAGCCACATTTGCATCATGTATCACGGCTGACATGTACATAATGGACTATGAAGGGAAAGAGGGATGTTCAGAGTACTTTGCTAGCCTTTTGTGTTTGATGTCATGAAGGACAACCATTGTGTTCCCCTTCAAAAATGTTGCTTGATGTTATTGCCAGAGAGATCCTGTGTTTGATGCAACATTCAATTCAGCAAATATTTGAGCACCTACTCTGTTGGGATTCTGTTATAATGGTACTAAATTAGTCAGACCTAATTCATGCCCTCATGGATTTTCCAGTTCTAGTTTGCGAGGCTGCCGAAAGCAGTATACAAGGAATGGGTTTGCTTTTACAATGGGAATATATTAGCTTACGAGCTTACAGTTCTGAGGCCATCAAAATGTCCAAATCAAGGCATCATCCAGATGATACCTTCTTCCTAAAGACCAGCTGCAGGCAATCCTGGACTCCTCTGTCACATGGCAAGGCACATGGTAGTGTCTGCTGGTCTCTCCCTTTTCTTCTGGGTTTTGTTTTTTCCAGTTTCTTGCTTCCGTGGCTTTCTCTCTTTGTCTGAGGATTGATACCCACCCTGAATGAGGTGGGTCACATCTTAACTTAAGATCCTACTCACCAAAAGATCCTACTTACAGTGGGTTCACACCACAGGAATGGATTAACTTTAAGAATATACTTTTTGGGGGTACATACAGCTTCAAACCATCACATCAGTCTAGCTTACAGTCTTTACATTTCTCATGTTCTTTTAGCTCAAAGATTTATGCTTTGGGCATTCAGCCTAAGCTGACAGTGTAAGATGCCTCAGCCCAAGGGTCCATAAGAATGCTTAGAGAACACCTGGATCTGTCATTTCAATAACTTGATCCTTTGGGTGTTTCTGGAGTTCCTTGGAGGTATCCATGGTATGCTGAGGGCAAGCGGCACATATTTGAAAGAAAAAGTACTTGCATGTGTTTGTGTGTATACACATAGAGGGATAAACTGAGACTGAGGAAGGAGACAAGCCAGCTGGCAAGGTGTAGCTGTTTGGGAGTAGGTGGGATAAAGAATTCCATCTGGGCATGCAGCACATATGTCAAGAGAGTATGGTGCCCAGTGATGGCCTGAGCAAACTGACATGTGGCAAGAGATTCACTCACGTGGCCCCTCAGTCTGGAATTCCAGATTGCCTCTCCCCCACATTAATCTGGTTAACTTTTCCTTGTCCTTCTCTTCTTGCCTTCTTTCCTGGAAGCCTTCCCTGATCTCCATTTACTTCTCCTCCCAGTTAAGTTTCCTTTCCCTATAGTTTACTGCATAGATATTTCATCACTCTGGATTTAGGTTACTTCTCTCTCTTCCTTTGAAGGTAGAAAACATATCTTCTAGATTTTCATATAGTACCGTAGTTACAAGATCTAGAAGATGCTCTAAGAATGCTTGTTGCATGAGTGAATAAATGAACACATGCCAAGTGATTGTATTCTGGAAACAGGACTTCAGGAGGTAGGCAGTCTGGAAGAAGGTGGCTGGATAGGCTAGCAGTACACATGAACGTGTTCTGCAGCAGGGAGTGGGACCTGCCCCAGGGTGAGGGTTCAGCACCCCATCCTGCCTGGTGGCACATGAGAGACCTGGGATCTGGGGGTGTGGCCAGGTCTGTAACAGTAAGTTGCATAGGAAGGAGGGAAGACCAAGAAATCAGAGTTCAAGGCCAGGTTTAAGTTGGGAATCAGAAGTAGTAGCTTCAGTAGATGACATAAGTTCTATGCCCAGATTGCTGAACTTGATTCTGAGAACCAGAATAAGTAGGTACAGGAGTGGGGATGACAGTGGATCAGGACCAGAGCTCTGCTAGGCCTGAAACATATACAGTGGGTGTAAAATCAGAAAGTAGATAAATCTGCTGAATGTGTTATTCCTCTTTTAACTGGCTTTGAGTGTCCCAGGTCTATAAATGTGTGAAGTGATTCATGACTGCAAAATGTCCTAGGGCTTCTGATATTTAGAGTCAGGACTCCAGGCCATGGGGGGTTTGTTTATTCATCTTTCATTCAACAAATGACCGTAGCCAATATTAAGTGCCAGGAGCTGTGCTAAGTGCTCGGAATTCACAGATCTGGTCCCTGGTGTCGAGGAGCATGGATTCTAGTGGAGGTGGCTGATTTAAAAAGAAGACAAGTAAACAACAGGCTAATGATTATAAATTCAAATTATAAAGCTTATAAAACTTGTAACTATAAATTGTGTCTTAAGAAAGAAACAACCATATGTTTATAACTTATTTGAGAAACATCCAGGAAGCCAGTGCTGCTGGAGATGGTAGCAGAATATGAGATGGAGAGACAGTCACAGTCTTGATGTAATACAGATTTTTTGGTAGGATGTGGCAGGAAGTGTGGATTTTATTCTCAAGTGCTGGAAAACCTTTAAAGGGGTTTGGTTTGAAGAGTGGCGTGGGTATGATTGAGGTTTTAAGAAGATCGTGTGAAGAGACCGGATTGCAGGGGCGGGAGGGAAGCAGAAGATGAGTTAGAAGTTTATTGCAGGACTCCAGGCAAGGACTGATGGGGACGGCTTGGACCAGAGTCGGGGCAAGTACAGGGGATGTGTGTGTGTGGGTATTGGCATAGGTAGAGGTAAGGTCCTAGGCCCGGGGGCACTGGGGGGACTTGATGCTAAAGAACGTAAGCCATTGAAACAAAGTCCCCTTGAGACATCCTGGCCAACAGCAGGGCAGGTCCTGGAGCCCTTAGATTGGGGTGGGTGTTGGGGATGACAATATGGCTCCCCTGAACTGATGATACAGGGGTCGGAAAGCAGACGACTCATTCCCTGGCAAAATTTCACTCCAACCAATGCTTTAGTGAAAAAGAGCTAGGAAGGTAGGTTGTGGTTACTTTTTTTATTTAACAAAACCCATTTAGAGATCTTTATTGCTATTTTTTTTTCCTGTGTACAAGAAGGACCTGAAATTTAGAGTGTTCTTGTTAATAGTTCTAAACTTTTCCCCTTTACCTCATATTTCTTGTTGCTTTTTTACTCTCTTGTGTTACTGCTTCATTTTAAGGCTCATTAATCATTATGCAGTTTTCTGAACATTTTTGTGTTCCCATAATATGGAGGTAATTCTGGGAACACCTCTGGGTCCACATAGTCAAGGATCAGAGGAGTGGGTGAGTGGGTACTTTGGTCTCTAAAAATGAGGATTAGTCCATCTTTCATTTCAAGTGTGTAAAATTATGACTTCATTTAACTACTTCTATTTTATAAATTCCATCATATACCATTTTCTATTAAGTGTGAATGTTTGCTCATCAAAATCTCAATAAAGCTTAAATGGAAGGTGGAAATTCTCTTGGGTTTCTCTCTCTCTTTCTCTCTCATTCTTATCTGCCCTATTGTCCCCCAATCCATGATTCTCCTTCTTAATTCAAACAAAGGAGAGAAACTCATATTTATTAGTGTTTACCTTATTTGTATCATCTTATTTAGTTTTTACTGTGCTATGAGGAAAATGATGGGAAAACTGAATGTTGGGGATTGAATCATACCCTCCTCGAAAGGCATGTACAGTTTCCAACCCCTAATCCTGTGGGTGTGAAATCATTTGTAAACAGGACCTTTGAAGATGTTGTTAGTTAAGGTGTGCTCAAGCTGAATGAGGGTGGACCTTAATCCAGTATGACTGAAGTCCTGATAAGTAAAGGAAATTGGACACAGAAAGAGAAGCCATGGGGAGCAGCCAGAAGCTGGAAGTCAATGGGACATGGAAGAGAAAGGAGAAGATGCTCTATGTGTATTGCCATGTGAAGGAAAAGTGAAGGAACCCTAGAGATGGGCAGCCAGCCAGAAGATACCAACCCCAGGAAGAAGCAAGCCTTCTAGCCTCTGAAACTGTGAGCCAATAAATTCCTGGTGTTAAGTCAACTCATTGCAAGATATTTATTTTTAGCAGCCAGGAAACAAACACAAGGAAGCTCAGGAAAAGTATGTAAGATGCCAAAGATAACTCAGTAAGTGATAGCCTGGGATATAAACCCAGGGCTCTCTGATTCCAAAGTCCATGTTCTTTTTACTCTTGCTATCTCTCTTTTGAGGTTGAAGAACTTGGTTTCTGCACTCATGCTTTCTATCCTGGCCTTGCCAAGCTGCAGGGTGGACAACGAGACCTGTTCTTCACACATCTGATTTCTTGCCTTTCCCTCCTTTTCCCCTCACCCACTGTGTTCTTATGCCATACCTTGCTTCCTACCTGAGCATTTTCTAATGTGCCTTTGTTGACCCTCTTCCATCTGCCTGAATGGTTTGCATACAAATTGTCTTCCTGGAGCAATTTGTATTCTTTAACAACCCAGCATAAATTAGTGAAGCCTTTCTGGATTCCCTTAAGTGGCCTTAGCGGAGCTTTTTTCTGTGCTTGTGCTACAATTTGTACATATTATTAGTAAAGAAAGTTAGGTATTAGTCAGGGCTCAGATTTAAGCTGATGAGGACATTTAGAGTTCTGCAATTTAAAAAGTCTTGGGTGATTCTGACTTCAGGTCAGCTTGCCTCAACATTTTAAAATGACAACCCCAGGAATGTGACTCGCTCCAGCTTGGCTCTGCTTTCCTGTGTGTTGGTTTTATTCTCTGGTTGTTGCCACATGGTGGGAGATGGCCACCAGCAGCTGCCGGCTTGTGCCCAACCAGCTTAGCAAGGGTTATAAATTCCCAGGGCTGCCATAGCAAATGACCACTCACTGGGTGGCTTAAAACAGTAGAAATGTGTTCTCTCCACATTGTGGAGGCCCGAAGTCCAAAACCAAGGTGTCAGCAGGGTTGGTTCCTTCTGGAGGCTCTGAGGGAGAAACCATTCCATGCTGCAATTCTGTGTTCTGGTGGCTGCTGGCAATTTGTCTTCTTTGACGTGTAGCCACATAACTCCAAACTCTGCTTCTGTCTTCACAGAGCAGTATGGTCTGTGTTTTCTTCTCTTCTGTCTCTTGTTAGGGCACTCATCATTGGATTTGAAGTCTACCCTAATCTAGGATGAGCTCATTGGAAAAGCCTTACCTTAATTATATCTGCAAAAACTTATTCCAAATAAAATAACATTTTGAGGCTCCAAGTGGTCATAACTTTTGGGGTGGTGGTGCCATTCAGCCCACTACAGCATCTTTAGTGGAAAAGGTGTGCTCTACCCCTGTTAGCTCCAACAAAAGTCCCAGGGCTGACCTCTGCCATGCACCAGGTCACTGTCCATCCCAGAAGTAATCACTGTAGCCCACGGAAGCTACTCACTTTGTCCAGGCATGGATCTGGGAGAGAGAGGCCAGGTGGGTCCAACTTGAAAGACAGGGTCAAAGCCATGGGGAGGGGTCATTTCTCAAAGCTAACCCAAGGTGCTCCTCCAGAACAATGTGAAAAGACTGCCAGGCAGGCAAACCCCACACATGTCCACTGCACACTCTGTGGTGTCAGTCGTTTGACATCTCTGCCTTCTACCTGAGCTGTGACCTTCCCAGGGGTACCTACCTGCGCTTACTCATCTGTGCCTGGGGCATGGCAGAGCTCTATCAACATATGTTAAATGAAATTGCAGGAGCTAAAATTTCCCTGCAAAACCGGATCTCAATGTAACCATGAATCATAGTGTTTGTCAAAAATAGTTTTGGCCCTCATCTGTATGACAAGCAAAACCGTTTCAAGGACAAGAAAAGGCTTCTGTTGGGGTGTTTTCCTGCACTTTGAAAAAAAGGCTTCTGCATGCTGTCCTGCCTCCTCCAGCCGTAGGGTGTTGGGAACCAAAAGAATGAACCCAGGGCCTACAGGCTTATAGACAGGAGCCATCTATCTACCCAGCAGTTATCAGTGGTGATATGTAGAGTCTGCCCGCCACTACCACTAATTGAGTCAGATCAGTGAAAGTAGTCCAAATCACACAGCAGCCAAAGAGCTGTCCAAATAGGGCTCCTCATGTAATGAGTCTGTTCTGATCACTAGGTAATTGGACAACAATCAGCGGGGCCCAGGTCAAAAGGAAAGAATTAGAATATTTTGTTTGCCTGTCATAAACGTGCCTGAATCCTCTATTTTCAAAGAATTTATTCTAGCCCTTTGTATAGTTGTTAAACCAATAGACTTTTTAATTTCTCCATTCTAAAAAAAAAAATGGGACTCTCTGTGTGACTGCCAGGAAGCATGGAAGCCTTATGCGTAGTATGAGTCTTGACGGGGAAAAAGCACACTGGAAAAGCCCTATTATTAAGAGCTGACTTAAAAAAATGTAAATGTAATTGGTATAATGAATAAGTGCAGCTCCACAGAGTGTAGAATCTTCAGCAACTTTATTTTTGGTGGCTAGTTTGTCACATGTGGTGGTCTAGTTCGTTTCATTTTGTTTTAATTTGCTTTTTACTCTGGGGGATATTTTGGGTAGGCCTCATATTCTAGTTCTCTAGTCACTTCTAAATACACACAAAAATCTCATTTCAGTTATTAAAATTTCAGGTCCAGTGTAATAAGACTCTGAACTTCAGTTAAAATTTCTCCCCTCCCACAGCTCGGGACTACTGTAGGCTAGAAACTTGCCCTGGAGAAGGGGTGGGGCTGTGGTTGGCGTCTCAGTTTCCCAGTTTGTGCCCTTTCTCCTGCTCCCCCAAGTGCCTAGTCCTGCTTTTTCATCCTGTGGCCATTAGCTAAGCATCAGCAGAGATATTTCTGGTGTGGGGTGGCTAAAGGACCTGTTCTTAATTGGCCGGTGTGTGTTTTCTCCTCTTACCCCTATTTATATTTTCCCTTGGAGAAACTTGGGCTTTCTCCCTGGCTTTTGGCATCGGGCTGTCCATGTGGGCCGACATATGCTTTGGGTCTTGATCTCAGCAGCATGAACTTGTGAGTTCAGCTTTTCTCTTCCTGGCTTGTAAATAACAAGCTGGAGATAGGACTTGATTAATGAAGCTTGAACAGGAGCAGGGCCCTGGTTTCTTTTAGTTCTGCTACAACAGGAACTGCCTCTTGGTCACACTTGATAAAATGGTCCCACACCAACTGTGGGTAAGACACTGTGATGGGCAACAGGGAGGGACACAAAGATGGATGTGACACAGTGGTAAGCTTCAAAAAGCTTGGAGATAGATGAGAGAAATTAATTGCTGCATATAGTTGGAGTCCATGAGCTGTGCAGGTGCCAAGGAGGAGGTGCAGTATGGGAAGGCTTTATGGAGGGGAGGCACTGGAGGGGCAGGATGAAGGAGACCCGGGTAGGCAGAGACCAGGGAGACAGCCATAGCATTTAAAATGATGTGTGCTTCATATAGTTAAGTGCTTTCACTGATAAACACCTAAGATTGCTTTGGAATTTGGGTACATAGCTTTCTCAGTCATAAAAATAAAAATTAGTTGGGTTTCTCCAGCATAAATACTTTTTAAAAATGTTTTATTTTGAAATACTTTCAGACTTACAGGACAGTTTAAAAAAAAAAAAACAATAAAAAATTCCAGCACATACCCTCATCCCTTCAGATTACCAGATCCACCAATTTTAACATTTTGCCACATTTGCTGTGTCATTCTATTTGTCAGTCTATAAATCCATGTATACATCTATCTGTCTGTCTGTTTATCAAGCCATTTTCTGAACACTTGAATGTCTGTTGTATACATCGTACTACTTGTACACTTAATACTGCCAGGTACATTTTTCTGAGAACAAGGATATTCACTTATGTATCCACCTTAAGTGCAGTTATTGAGCTCAACAAATTTAACACCGGTATAAAGCTTAAAGTCTGTATCCCAGTTTTTTCATGTATCCTAATAATGTCCTTTTGAGCCTTCTCTCTTCCCTTGTTAGATCCTGTCCAGGATTATATAATTGCCTTTAATTGTCATTGTCTCTTTAGTTGCTCTTTCTTTTTTTTTTTTTAATTGTGGGAACATATATACAACATAAACTTTCCCATCTCAACCACTCCCAAGCATACCATACGGTGGAATTAATCACATTCACTATGTTGTGGTAGCCTCACTATCTTCCATTACTAAAACTTTCCCATCTCTCCAAACAGAAACTCTATATCCATTATGTATTAATTCTCCATTCCCCATGTCCCCTGGCAACCTGTACTCTAATTTCTGCCTCTATCGATTTACATATTCTGCAGTATTTTCTTTGTAGTTACCGTGGGGCTTAAATTTAACATCTTAAATCTAAAACATTCTTGTTTGCTTTGATATCAACTTAACTTCAATAGTATATATAGACTATGTTCCTATAACCCTCTGTCCCCCACCTTTATATAGTTTTTGTCACAAATTACATGTTTATGTATTATGAGTCCAAAAACCACTATTTATCATTGCATTTTTATGGATTTGCCTTTTAAATCTCTTAGGAAGTAAAAAGTAGAGTTACAACCAAAAATTCAATAGTACTCGCATTTATATTTACTCCTGTCATTTACCCCTGGGAATGTCTTAATCTCTTTCTCATTTCTGAAAGACAGGTTTGCCAGATATAAAATTCTTGGTTGGCAATATTTTGCTTTCAGCACTTTAAATATGTCATCCCACTGTCTTCTTGCCGCCATGGTTTCTGATAAGAAATCAGCACTTAATTTTTTTTGACACTCCCTTGTACATGACATGTTGCTTCTTTTTTGTGGCTTTCATAATTCTCTGTATATCTTTGGCATTCCACAGTTTGATTATAATATGCTGTGGTGTGGGTCTATTTGGGTTTATCCTGTTTGGAATTCATTGAGCATGTTATATTCATGCCTTTCATTAAATATGGGAAGTTTTCAGCCATTATTTCTTTGAATATTCTCTCTGCCCCTTCCTCTCTTTCTTCTCCTTCTGGGGCTCCCACCATGAGAATGTTGGTATGCGTGTCCCATGGGTTGCTCGGGCTCTGTTCACTTTTCTTCATCCTTTCTTCCTTCTGCTTCTCAGACTGGATGGTTTAAATTGTCTTATCTTCAAGTTCATTGGCTCTTTCTTCTGCGAGCCCCCATCTAGGCAATTTTAAATCTCTATTACTTTAGTCTTCAACTCTGATTCCTTTTCATAATTTCCATCTCTTTATTGATATTGTTTTTGCATTCATCTCTTGTTTTCCTGATTTCCTTTAGTTCTTTGTCCATGTTTTCCTTTAGCTCTTTGAGCGTGTTTAGGACCACTTTTTAAAAGTCTTTGTCTGGTATATCCCTCATCTGGTCTTCCTCACTGATGGTTTCTATGGCTTTAATTTTATTTTTTGCCTGAGCCATCACTTCCTGTTTCTTTGTATATTTTGTAATAGTTTGTTGAAACCTGGACATTTTGATATTTTAATGTGTTGTCACTGGAATTTGGACTCTGAGGCATTTGTTCCTTAAACTTGTATCTAGCTAGTGTTATGACAGAGCTTTAAAAAAAGAGAAGGAAAAAAAGAAAATACCTTTCCTAGTCCTTGCAGACTGATCTGTGCAAGTGGGCTCCTTCAGGGTTTATTCATACAAAGAATTTAGAGAGTAGCTCACAGTGAAAGTATACAGTCCACCTAGTTCCTTTCTGTGTATGCATGTTGTCTTGGGCATGTACACACGGCCTTGTGAATTTCCCTATTTACAGGAATATGAATTTCCCCTCTTCCCTAAGAAACAACTTCCTCACAGTCTTGGGCACTAAACTGTATGACCTACAGCTAGCAATCCCATATCCCAGGCAGTCACTGACAGCTCTCCTATAATTTTCTGTAGGAGAGCTCAGTGAGCTGCCTTCCACATGCCAGGCAGGTTCTGGGATGGTGAGTTCTTCAGGCCATCACCAGACAGATTAGGCCAGATGTAGGTGCTCCTGGTATGTACATGAGTTACTCTGCCTCCTCTGGAACTGAGCCCAGGGAGCCACACTGGGAGCACGAGCTAGCTCCATGCAGAGTCATTGGGGTTTGGAGGAGGGGACAGCCAGGGCATCAAAAGATCCTACCACTTTATTTTTTAGAGAACTTGTAGGTTTACAGAAAAATCATACATAATATACAGACCTCCCATATACCACCTTACTGATCCTACCGCTTTTAAATAGCCTTTTTATTGATTCAGTGCTCACCCTGTTACTGTAGTGTGAACTGTTTTCTGGAGCTTTGTGAAAGATGTTTCTGCCAGTTTTTGCTGGTTATGCAAAGTTTCTATGGGGTGATGGAACCCTGAAGCATCTCACTCCATCTTGATTGGGACAGGGCTCCTCAACATGAAGACTTTTGTCCTTTTTCTACCTTCAATTTTATGATGCAGAAGAGTCAGCCCCATAAAGGAGATTTATACTTCTGTGTTCTCAATATCCTTGGTATGCATTGTTCCATCCCATATTCTTCCCCATCCATGGTGATAAAGATTTCTTATTCCAGTCTCACCCTGAAACACCTAGTAGTTTGAAAATCACTGTCACGGGAGCCTGTGGTATTCCCTTCACTATCCTTCAGTGACAGTGATTCCTACACAAGGAGCCAGGATGGGTGGGTTAGTTGGTGATTAGACAGAAGGACTTCTCAATATCCTCAGGGATTGGCCAAGGCAACTGAGACCTGGAATCACTGGTTCTCTTACCAATGACCTTTTTCCCTTACTGTAGATATGACACAATTATGCCATAGCTTTGTTTGAATGACTTTTAGAATCCAGGACTCATTATAACCTCATGTCCTCCAGATTGTTTAGGTCTTATGTTCACAGGGAACTGTAAAGCTACTATTGAAGTGATGAAGGTGTCCTGTAGTTTTATGTATTGTTTACTATGAGAAATGTGGTTTAGGGAGCACCTAAAGTTCTCTATTCTGTTCCCACAATTCACCTACTCAAATGTAAAGCTGCTGGAGACAGCAAGAAGACTATCATACAGTCTTTTTCCTTAAAAGACTCCAACCCCTCATATGTTTTGTGTTTGAAGAGTCCACTGTTTGCAAGTATCTTGAAAGGGAAGTCCAGTCTAGCGCTACCATTTTTCAATGTCCCACCAACCAATTCTTCATTGATGACTAAATCTCCTCAGAGATTGGGAAACTTCTAACTCTTAAAACAAAATAAAAAAATAACTTATTATATATCTTTCCAAGGAAAAATGGAACTGCTTGCTATTCCCTTAAGTTTCTAGGTATCCTCAGTTATTTTTAAGTCCTGTATCATATTATAAAATAGAAGGCACTTCTTTCATCACAGGATGAGAAAAACCATAAAAGTAATCTCTAGACCTCACGTCTCTGCAAGGTCCCCGTATGGTTATAAAGTACCTGGTACTTTATGTTTTTCGACCATAGCACTGTCTCTTAGGGATTTACAATCTAAAGGAGGAGTTACTTATAGTGGTTGATAAATTCTCTGGAAAGGCAGGGAAAAAACCACTTTATTTTGCTCAGATATATTATGAAGCACTTTGCCAAGATGATGATGGTTGAGCTGATTTGGAAAGAAAGGAAAGGGGAGGTTGACATTTCAGGCAGAGGGGAACAGCATGTGCAAATTTTAGAGCCAAGAAAGGGCATGGCAGTTTCAAGGAAGTGCAAGGGTTTTTGTGAGACTGAGTGCAAGGATAATGGGGGCTTATGGGAGACTGGTAGGGGATGAGACTGGAAAATAAATGAATGTAGGATTGTAAGGGAACTTTTCACCAAACTAATGAGATAGGAAGGATTTCAAACAGGGCAGAAGCCTGACCAAATTTGTGTTTTAAGAAGGTCTTTCTGACAGCAGGTTGAAAGGTGGATGGAGAGTCTCAATCCATCTGTATGCAGCAAGTTGAGTTAGTAGGTTTTTGTAGTAGTCCAGGCAACAACTGACAAGGCCTTAGTAAAGCTGTGTTTGCAAAGATGGGGGTGAGGAAACAAATAGGAGCACTGTTAGGAAGTAGAATAAATAGGCCTTTGCAGTCAATTGAATGTGCAGACTGAGGGAGAAGGAAGAGTCAGGGATAATGTCTGGCTTGGCACCTGGTTGGATAATTCTGATACTATTCAAAATGAGGAATGCAAAAGGAAATGTTAGGGAGTGCACTAGTATTTTAAAAAATAGTACTGAATACCCAGTAAGAGCCTGGTACTGTGTTAGACACTTCATGGATATGGTTTCATTTAATCCCAATAACATGCTGGTGAAGTTCCATTATCTGTGTTTCTTAGATCAGAAGACAGAAGTGTGAAGACAGAAGTCATAAAGCCAGCACCTGGATACACCTGGATATGAACCCAAGGCTACTTGTCTTCAAAGCCATGTTTCCTACTATAGAGATGATAAATTTTAGACAAGTCTGTTGGACATCTGGTGTGTGTGTGTGTGTGTGTGTGAATTATCCCATAGTCAGTTGGAAGTAATATTGTAAAGCAGCAGTAAAACTGGGAGAGACCAGGGCTGGCAATATACATTGGGAAAGCAGAAGTTTGTGGGTATTTGAATCCATGAGTGGACGAGGCTGGGCAGGGAGAAAAGGGAATTGAGTGAGGAGAGACCAGAAAAAAATATGACATCTTATGAAAACAAATATTTAAGGGACAGGGGAGGAAGAAGAGCTTGGGACATAGGCTGAGAAGGTGCAAACAAAAACTGTAATCCAGAACAGCTTTTCTTTGACACATAGGATGCTTGGAGGTCCTAATCAAGTTCAGAGTATCATGTATCAATTAGGGATTGTGCTTATCTGCAAGTAATAGAGACCCTCCAAAATGTGACTTTAATAGAGGCAAGTTGTTTTTCTCTCACATGAAATAATTTAGAAGTATAGTGACACTATAATATCAACAGCTTTCTGCTCTTTATCCTTAGTGTGTGACTTTCATCCTCATGCTCTCAAGGTGGATGCTGAGCTCCAGCCAATATACTTGCTTCTAAGGCAAGAAGTAAGAGTAGGGCAAGTGGCAAAAATGTTTCTTGCTAGTTGAGTCAGCTTCTTTTAAAGAACTTTCTAATAAATCCATTCCAATGACTTGCAATTATATCTCATTGACCAGAAGTGGATCATATGATCACCAGGGCTACAAGGACAATATATTTTCAACTGGGGCTATTGACACATTGAACAAAATCAGAATTCTGTCAGAACAGAGGAAAGGGAGACTAAATATTGAGGAGACAACTAGCTGTCTTTTCCAGGTGTGGTAGAAAGTGAGGGTAGAGGTAAGGAATATATAGACTGCTGAATGCAAATTCTAACTCCTAGCTCTTGTTTCTGTAAGCTTTTGGTAGATATACCTATAAACAGTTTATTTCACCTTAACAGGCTAGTTTGGAAACGTTTGGATTGTGAATGAATTAATCTAATTGAATGTCTAAATACTTTGACTTATTTGACTCTTCCTAACTTAATCCTCGTAACCGAAGAAGACATAGTGAAGCTCTATTAAACTGGTTATAATATTAAAGCCAGAGGAGCGGGCTGCCACCCACCGAGCCCTAAGGTGGTGTTTATGGCTGTCACAGGTCATGTGTTTGCCTGGAACTCCTCTGGCTCTGTGCCTGGTTCCTTCTACCTCAGGACACAGTAGTATCCTGTTAAGTGCACAGGCTTTGGGGTCAGGCTGTGTGGGTTTGAATTCTGCTCTGGCACTTGCCCAGTGATATCACTGTGTGATATTGGGTGAGTGACATCTCCAAGCCCCACCTGCCCAATCTGTAAAGCGTTTAGCTTAAGTTCTAGCATGCAATAAACCCTTTTAAAATGTTTGCTGTTAATATTATGGTCCAGGAAACATTTATACATTAGTGTTCATCACTAATAACAGCTCAGGTTGTTACCTTTCCCAGGAGGGATTTATGTGATAATAGGGATCAAAGTTTTCCATTAGAAGAATTAACCTCTTAGCTTAATGCTTTGCACATTGAATGAATAGGTAAATAACCGTTGAATGACTGAATTATTTTTCAGTACCAGTGAGTGGTATCAGAAAACTACGGCAGGTGAGAAAGGAAGAAACTGAGGCCCAGAGGGCTGAGTGGCTTTAGTAAAGGTCACCAGGTCAGTCAGTGGAAACACTAGTGCATCCTGGCTTCTGGTCTACTGCCCTTTCCCTTTGAGCCAGAGGCCTTCAGCCACTCCTGAATCCACCCATGAAGCCAGTCTCTGGACTGCCAAGCCCCACAGAGCAGATTGTGTTTTATATTCTTCTTTGTGGAGCAAAGTGCTGGAGAGTCATCTGGTGACAGATTTGGTAAAATCTCAAAAGGACTTACTCCTAATGGAGAAAAATGTGTAAATGCATTTATATTTTTCGTTTAAATAAAAAATATTCATAATTATTAGCCTATATGAAAATGTAAAAGAAGAATGCAAAGAATCACGAGTTTTCATCTCTTCCTCTCTTGGTCAAGCCTTGCAGGACATGTGCTCTGTGTGTGCCCACCGACCCTTTGTTCTCTCTCCTTAGTCTCCTGCCATTTAATCTCTGAGAGGTAAAGTTCATGGGCTGCTCCAGGTCCCCTTTCTTCTTGATCCCTCTGCATCGCCCAGCCCTGCTGATAACCTCCCTCATATTGAAACTGTCCGCTTTCTGGGACACAGAGAAGCATGCAGTGCTTCTTCTCCTATGCTTCCCTCTCGATACCTTTACGTCCTTCCACCCCTAATGGTAAATGTTTCTGAAGGATCTGTTCTTGGCAATCTCATCATCTTTATGCCGATGACTCCTCTAGCAATATCTTCAGTCCTGATGTCTCATCCAAGCTCCAGACTCGTGCTCTCTCATTTATATTCATCCTCCCTCGTTCTCCTCCACCCCCCCACTCCCCTTCTGGGCCTGGCACAGTAGTAGGTGCAGGGGTGACATATGAAGGCCACCGTTTCTGTGTTCAGAGCCCAGGCTAGTGGGGAGGAGGGACGCTGACTTAACACAATTGCAGATATTCTAAGGAATTGAAAAGTACAGAATGAGGATGTGCCTAAGGTTCTGTGGGAACACAGATCAAGTACGTTTATTAATGTTTAATGCTGCTTGCATAGGGGTGATTGCAGGGTTGGCTCCATGAAGACAATGCCTGAGTTGAATTTTGAAGCATGGGAAGGTGATAGCTAGGTTACAGGGTTTCGGGGAGTATCCTGTTGAATTGCACAGGGACTGAGAAAGCAAGGCATGGGCTTGCAATTGCAAATTGTTCAGTGTGACTGGGATAAATGGAATTCAGGATTGAGGCTGAGGGAGGGGATGGGGAAATAAGAGAGAATAGGCTAAGAAGATGAGCAAAAGCCAGCTCCAAAAGGACCTTCTGTGCTATTCTAGGGGCTTTTAACTGTCAGCTGAATACCTCTAATTAGCATCTCATTCTTATAATCTTTCAGATTGAAATGTCCCTTTACTTCAAATATCTCCGTTCACCATATCAAAATTCATCTAATGAAGAGATACCTTGTGGTGGGTGTTCTGTTCATAGGAGGTGTTCATTTTTGGCAAAGGGAAGAGAGACTATTTTTGATGACAAGCAGTTTAAGATCCATCCCCAAACTAGCTTAAATATTAAGTACATTTTCCTTCCTACATCACAAGAAGTCTGGTGATTTGTCAATTCAATTCCAGAGTTGGTTATCTCAATACCTGATGAAGGCAGCAAGGATCCAGCTTCTTTCTATTTTTCTGCTCTGCTGTCTTTAGCAAGTGGACTTTCCCTTCATGTGTCTGCCCTCAAAGTCTCAGGATGGGTGCAACAGGTCCAGGTATCACAGGTAGGTGACAACAGAGGGAAACTTTTCCCTATGGATGGCTCACTTTTTTTTTTTTTTTTTTAAGAAGAAGAAAACCTTTCTCAGGAGCCTCTGGAAGACTCCCCATCACGTTTTCTTGGCAGATATTCTAAATGAGTATATCTAAATCCATCAGGGGAATAATACAGTTACAATGATTGAGTTAGACCATTTGTTTTCTACGGTAGACAACTGGTTCTTTGGGGGTGGATTGGTTTTCTATGCTGATGTAACAAATTACCACCAATTTAGTGGCTTAAAACAATGCCAATTTATTGTCTGACAGTTCCAGAGGTCAGAAATCCAAACTGGGCTAAAATCAAGGTGATGGCAGGCTGTGTTCCTTTTGGAGGCTCTGGGAAGAATCCGTTTCCTTGCCTTTTCCAGATCGTAGAAGCGGCCTCATTCCTTTGCTGCTGACCCCCTTCCAGCCTGAAAGCCAGCAATGGCTGGTGAATCTTTTTCGTGACGACTTCTTTCTGATTCTGACCCTTCTGCCCCATTCCCTTCCCCATTTAAGAACCCTTGTGGGCCCACCAGGATAACCCAGGATAACCCAGGATAAACACTCCATCTCAAGGTCAGCCAAATGGCAACCTTAATTCCATCTCAACCTTATTTCCTCCTTGCCATATAACTGACATATCACAGGTTCCAGAGATTATTCTGCTGACCATTGGAGGCAAAAACATCTGCCATGTTCCAATGGTTTGTAGTCCTCCAAAGGGCCACAGTACATAAATAGGTGTACAGTATATCTGTGGTAGTACAATTTCAGTGTGGGGGACTGATGATGAAAAAAATGTCTATAAAGGCTCCCCAGGAGGGCAATGAGGAAACAATGACTGATAAAGCAAGATTCAGCAGTGGGGCTCAGGAAGGGCAAACATGCCCTGACACAAAAAGCTGCTGCTACTGGAACAATCCACTCATAAGGAGGAAGGGGAAATAGCTGTTGGGTCAACAATAAGCATAACCTGCTCCAGGATGAAGCTGAGGCAAGAGAAAGGGTAATCCATAGGCAAAGAGCCATTAGCTTTGGCAGGGAAAAAGTCATGCAAAATTCAGAGAGTTTCTGTTGCCATTTGTTTTGCTCTCAACTGTTTTTGATTTGCTTTTATTTTATCTTTAAATAAATAAAATGATGAAGTATCTATCCTTCGAAAGCATCAAAGTTTGTAATTGGCTTTTAAAAATATATAAATGTAATTGTATAATACTTCAGTTGTGCTTATATATGTCTTTGTTGGATGTTTTGATGCTGTAATATCTGGAAGATGAGATCAAATAGTTGATTATAAATGTTATAATGAAATTTCCTACTTCTTTATATATGTTCTTTATATATGGGCATCGGTTTCTTTTTTCACTAACTGATTGTTTATCTAGAAGTTACCATTTGAAATTCCATTACTTCATGAACTGCTCACAAAGCTTTGGAAAATTACTGCTAATTCTAAAATAATCGTACCACTTATTACTCAGTTAAGAAAAATGGGCATTTATGCATGCTTTAGCAGTATTTAGATAGGCTGTTACACCTCTTCCTTTAAAATAGTACTGATCGCAATGCAAATTGCAAGCTGTGATGCCATCACTGAAAACTGGAATGGCAACAGTCTTGCCTGGTTGACATCCTCTGCTGTTGACAATGGGTACTTCTCATAGCTGTGTTCAGTCTTCTTTGGCTCTTTTAATAAGAGGACTGGTGTATGGTGTTTTCAACTAAGGCCATACCTTGTATTATTATATAGTCACTCCCAGTGCCATGTATATCTTTGCTAACAAGAATTATCATTGTCCTCTGCTGTCAATATAGTTTCCACCACTCTGCCAGAGTTGGTACTGAGATTGGAGGAGTGGCTCTATGAGCATTCAATTAAATTCTACAGGCATTAGAATTTAATGTGTTAAATTAAACACATTAAAGCCAAGGACTGTGTTAGGGGAGCTAAAAGGGAATGATATATGCTGCTAAACAGCTAGAGTTGAACAAGATAGATGAATGATAGTATAATAGTAGTGTGCAAAAAATTGTTAGGAAAACACAGATGGAGGAATAGGAAGAGGGAAGAGGGATCAGGGAAAGCTGCAAGAGGAAGTGACTTTTGATTTGGATCTTGTTAGTGCAACTGAAGAAAGAAAATGCTAGTTTAAAGGATAGTCACTTTCTAAGGAACTGGAAGGAACTTGGATAAGCCTAAAATTGCTTTTGGGAATCAAGCTGGCTACTGCTAAGTTGTTCTAGATCAGGATTTCTCACTATTGACATGATGGGCTGGCTAATTCTTTGTTGTGGGATCCTGTCCTGTGCATTGTAGTGTGTTTAGCAGCATCCTTGGTCTCTTCCCACTAGATGCCAGTGCACCCCCTCGTTTGTGACATCCAAAATGTCTCAGGCATTGCCAAATGTCCCCAGGGAGCAAAATCACCCCTGGTTGAGAATCTCTGTTCTATATAATAGAGTGAGAAGAATATGGAATCCCAGGCAATCCTGGAAGGAAGGAAAGAGAAAAAGAGAATGGGGAAGAAGAGTAAAGAGGATTCAGGGAGATGGGAAAAATTTAGGTTACCAAATGTAGTTAACTGGCCAGTAAAAATCTCTGAAGGGGCATACTTTAAAAAACAGCCATGTCTACTGGACTATTTGAAGTGGTTTGCATTGTTTTAATGTAAATTGCCTCCCCACTCTCCCAAAGCTTCTCCTACACACCACGGTGTTTTGAGTGGTTTTTAATTTTCAATGGGAGTCTTTGGAAGGAGTTTAAGTTCTACATATGGTGCAGAACAGAGAATGACACCTTAGGACAGGTAACTAATCCATAACCAGAATTATTTGTTAGAGAAAGACTAGGCCTATAGGTAACCACAAGGCTAGAACCTGCTCTGAAAGTCACAGCAATTTAGGGGAAGTCCATGAATGTACACAGAGAATAAGATGGAGGTTTAGGCAATACAATTTAGATCTCAAAGGGGAGGGACCACTCTTGGTTGACATCTGGGCTACATGGGAAAGAACTTGACAGAGGAATGAGATTGCTTGGGAAAAGCTCTAGCATTTACCTGGCTGAACACCAGAGGGCCAAAGTGAGCACATGGACCCTCCCAAGTCTTCTTTAGCTTTTATTCTAGCACAGCTGCCCTGCTCAGTACAGACACACCTACATATCTACACATGTGCGCACACATACCATTGAAGAGCTGTGCTGGGAAAGATAGCACAGAATGAGAAAACAATACAGAATCACAAAGGCTATGGCGAACAACACATGGATATGAGGTGTGGATAGTGGTTGGAGCACTGGACTGGGAGTCAGGGGACAGGGATAGAGACTCATAAGACATAAGTGATGTGGTTCCTGTCCTCCACTTGGGCAGGCTCTGGTTATAGGACTTTTGCTTTTAGGACCTGAGTCAGAGCAGCCCAATTAAAGCCAAACCCAGATTTAGATGGACTCTGTGCCCAAACATGAAACAAAGGATCCTGTTATAGCCTGAGACTTCAATTAGCCTGTCAGATCCTCAGAGGATCCTTATGAGATCCTGCTGTTAAGGAATCCTGTAGGAGACATTTGTATCTGGGTTTTCTCATTAGAGACAGCCGAAGGAACCAAAGAGAAGAGTGAGAACCACTTACACAGCACTCCCTAACCCTAACTGTTGAGCAGGCAGTCCCAGAAGTTTCCTTAGCCTGGTCATTCCTGCCTCATTCCAACCTTTGTGGACAGTATTCTCTGTGCTTTCCTGGGCTTGTGGTCTCACCCCCTCACCATATTTGCTAGTTATTGGTAATAATGACTCAAAACTGGCCTTCTCCCCTTGATTCCCTGTTCTGTGCTTTCAAGATGGGTCTGAACATGGAACAGAAGTGGAGGCTTTCTTTCCTGTTGCTTATGAAAGCATTAAATTTTGCATCTATCTCCCCCACCCCAGCTCTTCCATCGATGTTTGGGACTCAGCACTTCCTTAATGAACCTCTTAACCATACTATGGGAAGTTGTTTACTAATTTCTGCTTCTAATGCAGCTGTCAGACGCTTGAAATGTCTATTGGCTCTCTACCAACCACCTTTTCCAAGCTTCTGTCTCTTAAACACTGTGTTTTTGACTAGACTAAGGAGATCAGTCTTTTTAACACTTTTAAAGCATGGTATTTGCCACTATACTATTTAAGTCGATAAACAGGACTTTCTCTGTGTAAGGCCTTCTAATTATTGCTATTGGGTTGTATAAAGATGAAAAAAGTGCTATGCTTTCCTTTTTCAATTTGAACTCTAGTTAGGCTTGGAAGGCAGGTATGGGCCATTGGGTTGCTTTGCCCTCTTTCTTTCAGGAGCATAACGAGCCCTGTCCCACCCACTTAGTGCTTACTATTTGCCTACCCTCCTCCCCTCTCCACAATAATGGGAAGAGTCCCCTTAGCACCTGCCTCAAAAACAGGACAGAACTATGGTCATAAACTAAATTCGACAAATTCTTGGCAATATACAGGCTCTGTAGGTCACTGCTACTTCCTCCACCTTACCCCATCCAAAGACCAAGAAGGTGGATTTATCTCATGGACAACAAGACAAATGTCCTTATTTGTTTCTAGTATCTGTTGTTAGTCATACTCCCACATCCCCCTTCCCCCCCAAAAAAAAGGTTTAAAATTCCAACCAAAGCATTAAATAAATGCGTTCATCAAATAAATATATTCCTGTATTTTCACCAATTTTTATATACTGTCCTTAATTTCATATGGTTCATTAGCGAAGTCATTGTGGGACTATCTAATTCTAATGGACTTAAGGCTTAGCTCTGATATTTCTACATTTCATTGTGGAAAATAATATTTGTTGCCCATGATATATCATATAAGGGGTTCACAGTTTGTAATTGGGCAACTTATAGGTTGAGCTTAAAGACTTACCTGGTAGAACTGTAAGATGTTAGCTGCCTCTATCCCACCTCCTTTTTCTATCACTTAGGTCTTTACTAGGAACTTGGCTGTGGGCAGCATTTCCTACCTCAGCAGTCTTTGGGAAAGTAACATAAACCCTCATACAAAATGTGTAGGGATCCCTACATTAGGTATGGCTGTCTTGAAGGGAGGAAACACATCCATAATTCAAAGAGGGAAATAAATTTCAAAAATATACAAAGGTGAGGCTGGTCTTCTGTCCAAACATCCTGCCTGAAAGAACATTTATAAGTGGGACACTGACTGCACTTGAAGACCATCTACAATTCCAATCAAAAGATTAGAGTGTTGCCCTAGACAGAGCTTGACTATGTCAGTGGATTCAAAACTGTACCGAGGATATCCAAGAGGAGAAGTTTCCAACAGAAGACAGAATTGAGGTAGCATTTATAAGAGGGGAGGAAAGGATATAGCAGCCAGTTAATGTATATCCAACACTGTTAATAAAGTGGATACAATCTTAAAGTCCAAAGGAGAGGGCTGCTTGTGTAATGGGGAAGAATGCTTTATGTTCTCTCAAGAGGCATGTCTCAAAATCATCTACCATTTCAACTGATGGTGAAGTGTTATGAACGTTGGTTCATGTGAGCTAGTTCCCACGTGCCTAATAAATTTGAGTTACTGGATGTGCAAAGCTAAGGATCATCACCCAGAAGAGGGCAAGTGGGGACATCCAGAAGCTCTGTTCCCAGAGGAGGCATGACACCCTACTTCATTCCCTTCCAATACACACATCTGTGACCCTCTGCTGTCCTTGTCTTGGCTATATTGCAAAATTTCATGCTCAGATGTGATACGTGCATGCACATTGGAAATGTGAAAAATGGACTATGCAGAATTAAATTTTTATAAATGGCAAAAAGGCTGAGTTTTACATTGAAGTACCTATAATCTCTTCCCACCCAGCTAATGGTGCCTGTACTCTGGATTATAATTAATCACAATACTATTTTACTGCTACCTTTTTTTATTTAAAAAAGTCCAATATGCTTTGGACTATCAGATTAATTCAGCATGCTATTGTATTGCCATCTGGGCTTATTGTTAGCCACTACTTCCATTTCCAAGTCTTATTAAGCCAAACACATTACAGCAGTTTATATGTAAAACATTCCAGCATTGCTAACTTTTCTATAGGGAAGCATGAGTTAAATTAAAGCATACTCCTTTGGCTACCTAAGGTTTTATTAATGTTACAATTCTATCTGTAGAAGAATTTTCTTTTCAAGGACAAAAATTTGTGGCAGAAACTTCAAATTATTTAAAAGCCAGTGACTCATACTCAACAGGGTTTACTGTCTAGTTAGAGGAAACAGTCTTATCATATAGATGAAAAATGTCTGAGGGAGAACTTTGTGCTCAAGAGGGTCCTCTGGGGCTGGGTCTTTCCTTGTGTCCCTAATCTGTTGGGGTATTCCCTCCTAGTGAATGCTGAGAGCTGGGGGGCCTCATAAGCTTGAACTAAAAATGTTCTTGTGCTGTTTTTGCTAACACCGATCTTTGCTGAGTCAGTTTTAGTTATAGACCTTGGTGTGATGGTGAATTTCATGTGCCAACTTGGCTAGATTATGATGTCCAGTTGTTTTGTCAAACACACTGGCCTAGTTGTTGCTGTAGAGGTATTGCGTTGATGGGATTAGTATCTACAATGAGCTGACTGATTAAGATAACAATGTGGGTGGGCCTCATCCAATCAGTTGGAGGTCTTAAGAGCAAGAACTGAAGGGTTCAGAGATCAGAAGAAGGGATTCTGGCTCAAGACTACACTCTCCACTCCTTCCTGAGTTTCCAACCTAAGGAATTTGGACTCAAGAATTCACAATCACTCTTACTGGTATTTCCAGCCTCCAGCCTGCCTTAAGGAATTCAGATTTGCCAGCCCCCACAATTGCATAAGCCAATTCTTAAATTAATTAAATAATGTTTAAAATAATTATATGCATACAGAATACACACACACACACACACACACACAGAGTTGGTTCTATTTCTCTGGAGAGAACCGATATACTCAGGGAAGCCAAGCCTCCCAGCCTATAGAATCAGACAAAATAAGGTCACCTGGCCAATACTTACCCTGAAAGAGTAAGTGGAAGCCTGAACCCCTCTGAAAGAGAGCAGCTTTTCAAAAACCCATGCCTGTCATAGACATCCTGAACAGCCATCTCCCCGGTGGCACTGATGGAACCGTGGACCACCTTTCTCTGTCCTTCCTCTTCTACCCCTCTTGCCATCACAGCCCATTACTCCTCTCTTGTTTGTGTGGTCAGGCTGACTCGAGGCATTTGGACTTTGGCCCTGGAGGCCTTTTGTGTGGCCTGCCCTCTTCAGCTGTTAAGGTATTTCTTCTCTAATAGGTCCCTCCAGTCCCTAGGAGTTTTATCCCCTGAAAGGTCTGCTCAGTGGACAGGAATGAGTGATATTTGTTCCTGCTTTGTGGGCAGAGGAAGGATGCCTTCCAGCTGTGGCACAGATGACTGACTAACTTCTTTCTCCTTCTCATTCCTCCTTCACCGTCCTTCCTTCCTCTAGGAGCTGTCTCTATAGAACACTACTTTTTGAAGCAAGAGGAAAAAAAGAGAAAAAACCAAGTAAGATGGTTGATTTGCAAGCAACAGGTGGGCTAGCTTCACCTCCCCTAGTCCCCTGCCAAAAATAAAAGAAGGGAACTGGAATAGCAGCTGGCCTTATCTTGCCCTTCCTTAAGAACTGACTAAAAATAATGTTTAAGATTTATCATGTGGGCTGGAAAAACACCTAGAGCTTTCTAACCTAAACTACATTTTTTTAAACCTCTCCATGAACATTCTTTGTATTTCTTTATGTTCCAAGAGAGCACCGTATTCTTCTTCATTCATTCATTTACTTGGTGCCCACTATTTGTACTGTGCTGAGACAGATGCTATAAAAGAAATATATAATATAAGGGTTCAGCATTCAGTTGTTGGTAGGACAAGAAACGCACATTAAACCCTTATAAAACAATGCAGGAAGCGTAAAATTCACTTTGAGAACAAGTGATATGGATATAAATGCTAAAAAGTTTCAGAGAAGGGGAGATCAATGTAATCTAGGAGTGGATAGGAGAAAAATCCACAAAGTGAGAGTCTTAAATGCCAGCTTTATTCTATAGATAATGGAGAGCTTTTTGAAAACATGTTAGCATTTTCAAACCATCTTGTTGGCAGAGATGAGCATACCAGAACTTTTTGTGGCTGTGAAGGAAGTGGCTCCGTGAATGTGAATGAAGAGTCTGTTCAGACATGGATTCACTCTCTTAAATCCAGATATGAAAATGAAGGAAGGGAAAATGCTTGCTGAACTAAGACATGAAGGTTGGTTGGGGAGACAGATTCTACAGGATGATTCTTGGATGAATGAGGATTGAGCAGGTGAACCTGGCAGCAGGAGAGGATAAGTCAGAGAAAATGGAGGAAGCTAGGTGAAAACCCTGGACATGGAACATTAGCTTAAGTCTCCTGGGTGGAGTGGCAGCACTGAAGACTGTGTGAGTAAGAACTGGGCAATCAAAGAGAATGGAGAGAATTGTGAATTGAGGTGAGTTTTTTGAGAAGGTCAGTTAAATGGGCATTTCTGCTTTTGAAATCAGCAGAATCAGTACATTCCTCTAATGGTAAATCTGGGTATATGGGAACGGAGAGGGAAAATCCTGAAAGGAAAGATAAGTATTTATATTTTTATCATGCCATATCAGTTGGGATTCTGATATCCAATTTGAAATATCTTGAATAGAGAGGAGGCCAATTTGAATTATTTCTGTAAAACACAAAATCCAAAGCAACAACAGTGAAACATATAGAGAAAAAGTCAACCACGAATCTCTACTGTATAACCATATTTTCAATCTATTCATTAGCTTTACATTCAGAGACGACATTTTATTTTTGAGTTTCAGTGTTTTCCATTGTCTGTGAACTGATCCCTGCAAATAAGAAGAGGAATGGGAAAACATCTGAATTGCCAGGCAGGTTTGCTTCCACCTAGCTTTTGATCTGGCCTAACGATTGAAGATCTTGTCAGGGCCTAATAAAGTAGGCTTATTGTAGGTGATTCAGATGACATAACTCTAAATGGTCTTAAATTAATATCTGCTCATCTCATATTTGAATTTGACTGAGCCTAATGGGATCAACCCACAAAGAAAGCAGGATAAGGTGTTTTGAAATCATTATCTGGAAACCAAGTTTGCAGAAAAACAAGTCCAGTCTTAAGCTCATTAAGGAATACCTTTGAATACTCCAGGATACCAAATTAACCATTAAAAACCTTTGAAAGTTCAGTTGAAAATAGGGCACTTTAAAAAATCTTTTGAGATTCGCTTTTTGAAATGAATAAAATTCAGAGCTTAAAATTTTTTTTTTGCCCCCACCTCTGATGAACAGAACATTATAAAGGACATTTCCTTAAACTACTAAGGTCGAGTCTAAGAAGTTGATTTGGAGAAAGAACTTCTTTGGCATTAAGGTTATTTTCCTTAGGAGAATAAGGACGGTCCAAGACTGAAACTCATGGAAAATTCAGTCCTTTAGATTCTGGCATGTGGGCTACTTAAACATTTTGGAGGGTAAAATCAAGGTACCTACTCTGGTACATCATTTAATTTTGGTAGAAACTTAAAATGAAATGAACTGTTCCAAATTCTTTCTTATGTGGAATTATAATGTCACAAAAAGGAGAAAGGTGTCTTTTATTTTCTTTCACTGCTTAATAGTTCAAGAGTATGGCCTTTGAAGTTAGATAGTTAAGGGTTTAATTGAGTCTTACTTCTGCTGTCACCACCGGTGGGACCTTGGACTGTTTTCTAGTCTTAGTTTCCTCATCTGTGCATGAGGATAATCACGGTCCTTACAGCACATTATGTAATTTATCTAATACATAAAACATGCTTGAGACAGTCTCTGGCACATGGTAGTAGCTCTTAATTTTCATCATTAATGGAAATCAAGAGTGAGGACAATCATCTCTGTGCCAACTCACTTTTGTCAGAAGGATCCTTTGTAGTGGTTAGAGTGATTTGAAAAGTCTTTACGTGGACAAGATATGGGAAGGATTATTGGCTGTAATGACCTTTAACATTATTACAGAAAGAATCCCTGGTTTTGACCCCTGGTTTCTTTCATTTGTATTAGTGCTCATAAATGGTGGTGAAATCTCTATCATCTTCCATTCAATGCTTGTGTTGGTAATAAAAGTAAAAACAATTTCAGAGGTATTTAAGTATAGTATTCATCCTTCTACCTGGAAATCATTTTACTTAGACAACAGTCAAATACCATGGGGGTCCTCAGAATGAGGCTTGTATAAAATAATCCTTTTGTAGAAACAAGCTTGCTTGTAAATACATGCACCCATGAGAGAGTAGGTGAATTGATCATCCCTGTCCACTTTAGAAATCTTCATGTACAAATATTAGACTGTCTTTACCAGATATCTATTTATTCTGATAAATGGTATTTTTAAAAGACGTTTAGCTATTGAAGACTAAGATAAATATAAAAGGCAAAGAAAATGAACTGAATTAGTTCCTATCATGATGCTACTGCGAGTGCTTCTAAATGGTGATAATGAACAATTTTCCAAATATGGGAGTGACCTATTCATTTTCAGATAGGAAGTTGGCAGGGATAATGGAAAGGAAAGGAAGTAATATTTGTTCAATACCTACTGGTGTCAGACAAAGCATATCACATTAATTATCTTATGTAATTCTCATAAACCCCTGCAAACTGTATGCTATCTTGATCATTTTTCAGATGAAGAAAATTCAGCTCAGAGAATTTACAAAACTCATCAAAATCATACACTTCACAAGTGGGATGAGTGGGTGCTCTTAATCATGACATCACATTGCCATTGCATTTGTAAAAGAATGCCATCACCTTTAAAAGAATAAATCAGTGTATCGAGTAGCGCCGATGTTTGGTTCTGAGAGGGGAACCCTGGTGGGAAGAAGTGATGGCTGACAGTTCCACTTTCCCATGGGGCTCTCGCATCTGCTGATCCTGCCTGTACAGCCACAGTCTGACAGCACGTCAAACTCTTGGTTCCCAAATTTACAAAAAAAAAAAAAAAAGAATTTTCTAAGCACAAAGGAAGATTTCTTAATATTGGTTGTAATTCATACAGCAATGTATAATGTATACTGGCTGCCTGTAGAGAGAATGGAAAGGAGATTCTGTTGTCTTCCAATGAAAAGTGCTTCAGAATAAGGTACTCAAACTGAGTTCCGAATCATCTTGTTAATAACGCAGGATGACTTTTCTCTCACAAAAGCAAGGAAGACCTATAAATCTGGTGTGATTCTTATCTCCTTATGTCAGAGTTATAGTGGGAGCTCTACTCTATCTCCACATGTATAGAGCATTGCGTCCTGGTTTAAATAAAAGCAAGAGGACAGCTGTCCAAGTCGGACCAACAGGTGACAGCAGGAGAAGACAGGAGGGAGGATAAGATCTTCCCACTATCTTATTCCAATGTTACTCCTTGCTCTGTCTTGTGACCACCTATACTCCAACTGCAGACTCAGCCTGTCCCCTGCTCTGGGGTCAGTGTTGTCCTCTGATGGGGGTCAGGGTAAAGCTTTAGTTTAATACTCCTGTGACACAGTGTCAAGACCTCTAGTCCAGCCCCAATCCTGTGTTCTGACTCTAGTGATGCCATTTGCCCCGTTTCCAGGCCAGTCCTCCCCCCTGTGGGTTCCAGTTCCAGTTGGAGGTTTCTCCTCCACCTGAACCTTGGGTGGCCTACCTCATTTGTCTGGGGCCCTCCCTTTCAGTTTTAGTACTGAAAGTCCCATGTCTCACGGAATCTCAGAGTCCCAGGCAAAGCAGGACCGTGAGTCATTCTATGAGTTCCTAGCGTGATAATGTTGCTGGATCCCCCTTAGCACCAGGCTTGGAAACTTCTGGCTAAATTACTAAAGATCTCTTTGGTTATTGCTGAGTGCATTAGTAAATTGAATTTGGGATGCTGGCTGCAAGTCCCCTGAAGAATGTGGTTTTGATGATCAAAATGTTGAGTCTAAATGATTAAAATTCTAATTCATAAAAGAGTTCTTTTAATACCAGGTATTTTGAGTATCCATGACTAATAAGAGGGGGTGGAAGAGGTGAGGAAAACACAAGACTGACCATATTAGGATAATATCTTATTTAGTGAGAAAGCCTTCTGCTATGTTATTTGTTTTCATTGGTCTGAAGGAAACAGGTGTGTAGAGTTACCTAAATATGTGGGCTTCTAAACCATATCTTTCCTTGTCTTCCTAAATCACAAGCCACCCTTGATGGAGCTTGGTCTGAAGCATGTTTTATGTGGTCCCTGGAGTGTCGTTAGACATAAGTAAAAAAAAATTAAATAATAATGAGATGAAATATTGTCATAACAAGATGATTTACCTTACTAGTATGGAAGGGATCTTATATACTAGTAAGAAACCAGTATGAAACTCCTCTAAATCGTATCAGTTTACTTTTGCTATAAAAGAGATGTCAGTTTTATCTAGTGACATTTTTTAATTGCTCACATCTAATGTAGGATAATATCCTTTAAAACAAAGGGGAGACATTTAGGCATAATGAGGAACTATCAAGAGCAGAATGTAGAACTAAAGCATTGCTTTTATCCATCATTGGCAGAGTCTTGGTTAAGAACAAAACAAAATGGGAAAACCTAATAAAGAATATTCCAGATAGTTTCTCAAATAAAGTTAAATATTGAATGGGCTAAATGAATTTTCACAAAATTAGCTTACAGTGAGGCAAGTCTCCTTTAAGAGTTTTAAATAAAGAGTAATTCTTACTAGGGTAGAATTCTGTTTCTGTTTACATGAACTGTCACATGGCAGGAATCATTTACAAAAGAATACGGCACCTGTTACTGCCAGATGTGGGGCTTCCTTTACTAAAGAGATGATGGTATGCATTGCAGAAATTCTCTCATTTGATTTAGTTCATGAGAAAATAAGCATTTTTTGCTCTAGAAATGGTAGCTTACATCGCTCCTCTGGCACGGGCTCAGGTGAGAACCCTTAGCCACCAGTGGAGATGGCCTGCAAGGACAGAGGGAAGCAGGGATGGCTGGCTGGAGCTGCATTCTAAGCGTAGAGCCTACTTTAGTAAGCCTGTGGGCATCGGTATTTATCACGCCACAAGAGAATCCTGTGCAGGAGGAAGAATCTCAGCTCCACTGCCTAATAGCTAGGCAGCCCCAGGCAAATCACTTAGCCCCTTGGAGCCTCGTTGTCCTCAACTATAAAAGAAGTCAGGCTAATGATGCCTCTGTCACAGCGTTGTTTTGAGCATCAGATGAGATAATGTCTGAGAAAGTACTTTGTAAACTCTTAAATGCTACACAAAGGTTAACTATTTCCCCATAATGTGGTTTCTAATTGCACATATTTAGGTATTCCATGAGTCACAATGTTACCTCCAAAAGCCAAGGCCTGATATATGTTATTCTGTGACACTGATATTAGTCCTCTCCCTGGGTATAAGCATTATAAAAGGTTAGCACTATATTAAGTAATAGATCTATTGCTTTACTAAATTATTCATGATTATGTGTTCGGTGAAGGATCAGTTTGATTGAAATAATCGTGGGGTGTTCTCAGGGCTCTGGGGAGCAAGTGGATAAATGATATAACGTTTCTTCAATGTGATGACTTTGCTACTACTAAACATTAAGAAAAAGCAATTAATTGGCTCACTGTGAAAAAAAAAGGCATCAAGTTTTCAGTCTGGAGTATTAAAGGAATTATCCTTTTTTTGTAGTAATTTTTCTTTCAACATATCAAAGCTTTTCAGCAAAAGTTTTAGGAAAGTGAAGGATTTGAACCATTGTCTCAAGATCAGGGTTTTGAGAAAGAAGGAGAAAAATCCACTTCTTTTTCACACAGAAAGACATGTTAAATATTTTTTTTGTTGTTGCATGAATGAAGAATAAGTTTGGTTCATAATGGCCAGCAACTTTAGTTGCTGAGAAGGTACGTTTTGAGCCTCTTCTTGTGAAATAGGTTCCTCCATCTCTATTCCTGACCTTTCTTGTATGCTCTAGAAAGAAGGCAGTCACAGTCAATGGGAGAAATCCAACTGGATACCTTGATGTCATCTCAAACTGTCCACAAATAAAATAATGCTAATTTCCTCCTCCATCTCTACCTCCCGTAAGATCTGACATCCCATTTCCGCCAGTTGCACAACATACTTTCAATCTCTTATGCTAAAATTCTTTGGAGTTGTATTTGTCTTTTCACCTTATAATATTTCTTTTATATCCACTGTGTTCATAAGCACTGACTTTTATACTACTGAAAATATCTCTGGTTGGACCCTTCCTTCCTTCCCCACTTCCTGCCCTTGTCCCCATCCCGAACCGACTCCAATCCAATGCAGGCTTTGGCTTTAATGCTTGCAGTATCATGCCGCAGCTCTGACTCCAATGGTCTGCTTCCTTCAATTTCTCCCGAATCTTTCCATTATCCCACTTTCATCACACCATTCCTTCTTCTAAAAATAGCAATGAGTCTATTGCGTGCTGCATAAAGCCCAAACTCCTCTCCTCATGTCGCTTTTTTTGTCTTGTGTGTTTCCCCACATTTGCTGGGACTCTCTGCTCCTGCACACTTCAGCTTAGCCAGCTCAGCCACCTGCCTGTTTCCCTTTGAAGTCCTCATTGTCTAAACTTCCTGGGATGAGTTTCTCCTGCAGAGTACTTGGGGAAACCCAGAAGCACAGGGGCAAGAAGCTGCTTCAAAAATTGAGGTTCATCAACTCCACCTTTAATTTGGGCTTCTTCCTTCATTTGATCACAGTCTGGGGCCCTCCTTGCCTATTGTGAAGAAGCCAGTACATCCTGTATGGAAGTACGATGGACCCCATTGCCATTCTGGAGGTAAAGCAGCCTCTCAAACCTTGGCATCTGCAGCTTTGGATCTCTGAGAGTGACCAGATGGGAGCTGGGATAGCACTGATAAAGCCCATGTCATCAATAGGGACAGCAGAGAAATGGCCGCCAGTACCCCAGATGGTAGAGCAGGGTCTGGGAGATACAGCAGAACTTGAATGTTGCACAACCATTAGCAGGGGGAGGAAGAATGTGAGGAGGGAGAGATGGAGTTGGGGGCTGAGTGTTCTACTAGAGAGCACCCAAAGCCAGAGATTACTAATCATGTTGATAACTCCATCTGCATCCACTCTCCTAGAAACTGTGGGGAAATGATGGTAAGTTGGGTTACCCAGCTCATAGAATACTTAAAACTCTTAATGAATTAATGGCTAAAGCATGGACAAGCTATTGGATTAATTCAAATAAGTGAATTTTGTAGTTTGTATTGGTTAATAATTATGCTTCTCTTCAAGATCATTAAAGATGTGACTGAATTAAATGAGATAACATATATAAAGCACCTAGCATAATTTCTAGTAGCTAGCAGGTCCTTAAGAAATGGAAGTGCTTTTGTCCTTCCCTTTTCCTGATCATTTAAAGAAAATTACTCACGTAGGTGAACAACATTTAAAATCTCTCTGTGGATTGTTTGGCTTCAGTTCATGGGAATCTGAAAAAATGCTTAATGGGCAGAAGAAAAGATACAGGGAAAGGAAGAATGAGTACAAGTGTTCTTTAAACCTGTCTCAGGTATACAATGCAGGTGTAGAATATGGAGGTGAGTGGGCTCCACATGGACGCGTCCCAACCCTCCTCCCAGATATACCCCATCACTGTAAAACAGAGGCGTGTTAGCACAAATGAATCCCTATTCAGGAGAGCCAGTATATAGAACTCTGAACTTGTAAAACATGCAATTTAGGGGTGATTATTCTACTACAAAAGATTCTTTGCTCTGAAAGATAGTCATTTGAAAATAAAGTTAAATTTTTTTCCACATTCATCTGTTGCATAAACTGGATTCTGCCTGAGTAAAAAGTACATTAATATCCATCTGAAATAAATCTGCAAAAACTAGGACTTTCTGTCATTGCTATTCTTGTTTCACTTCTGGATTTGGAATTTAAAAAAAGATATTCTTAAAATTCTTAAGGAAACAAGTCTTAAAAGATTCACTAACTCTATAACCTACTGTTGTTCATCATTGGGTTTCCATATCCTGCAGTCTTTACCCCACATTCACTATATTCTGTTTTCTAAAATGTTTCACTTATTCAAGTAAATTTTGCATTACATCTTGTTTCTTCTACTATCCTATTCATAATAAAATTTTGTATGCTTTATATATGGGGAAGAATTGGCATTTGGAAATTTTCTTTCTCTCATCCAAGTTTTACTACTTATTACATGTCTTTGGGGGACTAGGTGCAAATAATTTTCTTCTTATAAAATTGATGCATTTATGAATATTTATATTTGACATTGCTTTAAGCTGTATATTAAAGATTTCATCAAAGTTTAATTAAATAATTGCTCACTTGACTTCCAGAAGGATATGTATTCATGTGTATATCTTAGAAACTGGCTTGAAACTTTGTCTCTCAACACCATGTAGCTCTCAGAAAGATGAAGCAAGTCTTTTGGGGCTGAAATCTCCTTGAGGTTTTATTCTCTTGTCATGTCTAGTTTTTAAACACCTCGAGGATTATGGTAGCAGTAGAAAATATCTACCAGTGGCTTTCTGGAAGGGCCAAATATCAGAATATCTAACCACTTAACATTGAGCTGAGGTGTTTCTTCCACAGAATATTAAAAAAAAACACAAATATTCTTTCAATGTCTATTTTAGAGAGATGAATCATTAGAAGGGATGTTTCTAATCCATCTTTATGTATATACCAGAAAAGAAGTGACCAAGGTTTTTGTGGCTAGTCAAATGCTTTCAAGAAAACACAAATGGCTTTGATTTCCAATTTTTATTTGGTTAGACAATATATTTAGCCTAGTGGATAGAAAACTCTCCTAAAAGGTAAATTCTACTGCATTGAAGTACCATATTTAAGAGTTATCTAGAGGCTGTTTGTAATTATGATTGTAATTACATGTTGTAATTGTAAAGGCAGATATGGTAATGGAAGTGTGTGAGTTGGTGCCCCTGCAAACAGCATTTACATACACAAATCATTTTGAGAAAATTTCTACAGAAATTACAAAAGGATGAATTTAGGCTAATACTTTGGACTCTCCTGTACCTTCAGGTTTTTGCATTTGAATCCGGAATTTTTTTTCTCCTCCACCTATTTATTTTTCAAGACACACAAAAAATGGCAACTCCCAGGATTCCTTTCCTTTTCTGAGTCCTGAGAACACTCTCTCATCTTCGTTAGCACCTTCATCTATGGCTCACCTGCATCCATTACTGACAGCTCCATAAGCTCCTCCAGGTGACACTGTTTCTTCTGCTTCATCTGAGCCCTTGTCCCTAGAACAGTGCCTGGCACCTGTGAGTTTTCTGAGTCATGAAAGCGAGGTCCCGCACTGACATAACGCACAGATCTCATGTTATGTTTAATGAACTGGTGATACATCTTTTTGGATGAGTTTGTAAGTAAATTCAGGTAGACTCTCATTCAAGTGCCCTGGGTTTATAATGGCAGCTCAATGGCTGCTCACATAGCAGCTCTGCTTGTTACCAATTCTGCTAGTTAATAGTAAAAAGTCTCCAATTACAGCTCTCATACCCCCTCCAACCTTATACAAATGTCTGTAGTCAAAACAATTGATTGCACCTGCCTCCTGCCCTCTGGTTACTTGCTATTTTAGAAGAGGAATGCAGGGAAGAGGGGAAAAGAGAATTTGAAGGAGGTGGATGGTGAGAGCAAGAAATGAGAAGTAAAAGGATTATATATGTATTTTTTTTTTTTTGTCAGCCCAAACACTATCCTATGTCCTGAAAAAGAAGGGGGCTGACATTTGTAAATATATTATTTCTACAATAGGATTCAGGAGGTATTAGTTATGGGGTAAAGTGAGAAACAGCCATCTTTGTTATGGGGAAGAAAAACATTCCCTTAAAAACCATTCCCATGAACTTTCCTTTTTGTAGCCTTCAAATACTCCTAATGTGAGATCCAAGAAGTTTTAGGAGACCAGGGAATGATTTGTCAAGCCTGTTCTTTCCTACACACCAGGAGTAAACAAGAGCAAGGAAAACCTTTTAGTCTCTCTTGCCCTTCCTAGGGCCAGGGTGAGGGAGTGCTGATGAATTTAATTTGATGATATTACGCCATGGCATTGTGTCAATATGCGATGATGTGTTGTGATGGCACAGCGTCATCACGTGGTGACGCAACATCATGACGTAAGACATCACAACGCCAATTAAAGACGTGGTTCTAGGAGGGTTTTAAAATTGAACAACAAATCTACAATTATCTGATAAAGGTCTTGAGATCTAAGATAGTGAAGGAGCTGGGCTGTAAATTAGAGTTTAGAAAATGTTTCTTTGCATGAATTAGGGCTCCTTTTTTCATTTGTATATGGCTCCTTCTAGAAATTGTAACCACTTTTCTTGCAAGGCAGTTTCAGAAATCAGAATATAATTTTGTTTAATAGACTATTCCTTTCATAGGTTGTCCCTATATTAGTTTTCTTTTGTCTGTGGAATATGACCTGGTGCTAAATATAAATATTATTTCAGAATGAAATCTAGAAAATATAATCTCATAATTTGCACATTTGTTAAAAATTATTTAGTAACTCATATAGCTCCAGGTAAAATGATTTATAATTGAAATTACATTGTAACTAATATCTTTTGTAGGCATGCATTTCATAATACTAATTTTGCAATGTGATTCTAATAATATGAAAGTGTTAAAAAGGAGAAATTATTTGCAGAATATGGTTTATTCTCTCTGTGTGTGTGTATGTGCATGTCTGTGCATGGTCCTAGGAAAGCCTTGTAACTATTTTCTGCCTCAGTTCTACCATCTTTAAAATCAAGATAATGTATTTTTTATTGACTTTTATAAGAATGTTTTATGGACAATAGATATATGCTTTATGTAAATATCCTTTGGAATAAATGTTATGCAAATCTGAGGTACTATTAAATACCTTCTGCAGAGCTACATAGACTCTAATTGTGAACTTGAAATCAAATAGGGAAAAGTTAGTTTAAAACTAAGATGGGCTTCATATTTGACACTCCATTTTGGCATTTTTACTCTTGATTCCTTTATTTCTATATTTATGTGTTCAGAAATGAATTAAATGCTGAAGTAGAGAAGACAATGATATACATAAGATTTTATTTGTGATATTTAAAGTTTGGTTACTCATTCTTTCCTGTAAATGTGGATATACAGGTGTATGTTTTTCACTGGTGAAAGGGACTTTATAGCCCACATCAAGGAGAATATAGTTTGAGCAAAGGTTCAAAATTCTCTGATTCATAGGTAGCTTTGGCAGTTAAACTTCCAGGGAATACTGAAAAAGCCTGAAGTGCTACAGGGCTTCTTCGTTACTTCTAATTTTCCATGGTGAAGTGAAGAGATTGCTTTGTTGTCTTAAAATTCACATTTGCTTCATCACTCCTTCTGCAAACTCCAGTAAAAATGTACCAAAATTTCGTGCCTTCTGAAAGCAAAACATGACTTTGTGATAGAACTTGAAATGGTGGCTGATTACTTTTGAATACTTGAGCTCTACTGGTTGGCAGCTCACATCTGCAGCAGGGAAAAACAATTAGCAAATTTGTGAATTATCGTTGGTTTACACATTAAACAAGCAAAGTAATTCTTTATAACTTTAACCAACAGGCAGTGTCTTGATTACAGGATATTGTTGCTCATTAATAAATGGAGATATTTTTGGATTTTGCCAGTGTGTATGCAGTTTGCTTGCTTGCCTTTCATAGCTCAGTCACCGTTATACACCAGTCATCAGGACCACCTACAAAATCTTCAGGGCCCCGTGTTCAGAAATTGTTATTAAGAATTTCAAGATGGCGACAGTAGAACATTAACCCAAGTGTACGCCCTTCTAACTGTGGGACCCTGTGCAACTGCCAGTCATGTGCGTGGCAGCATGAAGTCCTGTCTGCTGACTCACAATTTCTATAACTTACTGCCAGGTTGTGTGAGCTCTAGTTTTGGTTGGATTCTTTAAGATAAGTTTGGGACTACTTAAAATACTCACTTTTGTCTCTCTCTAGATTATAATTACTTTGTTTTCATTGGTAATGATCTATGATCATTTCTGTGCTCAAGAAGAACTCACAGCAACCTATTATCAAAAAGCCTCTTAAATAACTTGAATTTATGGGACCTAATTTAAACTTGGGGAATGCCTAGTTCACGCCAAGGCTGACTTTAATACTTAAAAAATTAGCTTTATTGTTTTTAGGCTTTTACAGTATTCAGAATAAGTACTGTTAACAAGCACTCATAATTGTTCATTCCTACCTGACCTGAGGTAAAGAATGGATCATTAAGGAATTGGAAAGATTTCTTTGTACAGAAATCATAAGCTAATTATTTTTAATGGTGTGTTTTCTTGACTTTAGACATAAGATCAAGTTTTCCTCCCAGAACCTTGTTTACACTAACAATTTACTTTGCAAACTTTTTTTCCCCTTAGATATAGCAAACTTTGATCCTATTCATTACAAATTTCAAATAGTAGACTCTGAACTAATGAGACTTTGGTGTTTTTCTATCTTGGCAAGAATCATGTGTGTAGTTTTATATGCATGTATACATATTTGGGGGTGGGTGGATAACAGATTTAACTTCAAACCCTGTCTTGCTAAGACCATTAGTAACAACAGTATGTCTTCAGCAGTCAGTCCCCTTCCTTTGAGGCAACCATAGATTCATTTTCCTTCAGGTTTGCAAGGGGCCTCAAGCTTCATCCAGACCTAAATCCCTCAGATGCCTTTATCCCCTGTACAGTATCCCACCAATAGGTTGTTCTGCTTATGCTAGAACATCTAACATTGGGGAACTCATAATTTCAAAAACACATACCATAAATTTCCTCCTTATGTTGAGTTGCAGTCTGCTTTCTTCAAAGCTATTGATCCTCATTTGACCTCTTTAAGTTTTTCAGAGAAAGTCTGTTTTCATTGCATATGACCACTGTGATGGTTTGGTAGTGTATGTACCCCAGAAAATCATGTTCTTGAAGGTAATCCATTCTTGTGGATTGTGAACCCATTGTAAGTAGGACCTTTAGTTGAGGTTACTTCAGTTAATGTGTAGCCCACCTCAATCAGGATGGGTCTTAGTCCTGTTACTGGAGTCCTTTATAAGAGAATGAAATTCAGACAAAGAGAGAGAAAGCCACAGGAGGAAAAAAGCTGAACCCAGAATAGAAGGCAGAGACCAGCAGATGCCACCATGTGCCTTGCCAGGTAACAAGCTAAGCACCCCATTATCATGGTCAGCCAGCCCCAGAATACCACAGTCTTTGGGGAGAAAGCATCACTTTGATGATGCCTTGATTTGGATATTTTCTCATCCTCAAAGCCGCTAATAAATTCTCATTGTTGAAGCCAACCCATTTCATGGTATTTGCTTGAGCAGCCTTGGAATCTAAAATAACCACTTTAAAAATATTTAAAGATAATTGTCACAACCTCCTTTAGTCTTCTATCATCTAAGAAATCTGAGAAATTGAATGTCTAGTTTGTCTATATCTTTCAGATTCAACATCAAACACCATATGCCACATGGAGGTAAATTACCAGTGCCAAACAGAGCAAGCCTATGACCTGGACTCTTTGAAATACTTTATTTCTATTATTGCAGCTAAAGATGGTACTGACTTTTTAGGTAGTTATACTGTATTATTGATTCAGAGTGAATTTATTGTTAACCAAAGTCCCTATGTCTTTTTCAAGGTGGCTTCCAAATCCCTCTCCCCTATTAAAAAATTCTTTACTTATGAAGTTTGTTTTTTGGATCTTAAACTTAGATCTGTTAAAGTTTACTTTATTCAACTTGAGCCATCTCTTAACCCTGTGAACTTTATTTTGGTTCATACAACGTATTATCCCTCTCAACATTTTATCATCTTCTTATTTTAGGACCTTATAGTCTTATTTATCTACACCATTGATGATAATTGAAACAGGAAAAGATCAAGGACAGAACCCTGTGGTACAGTGCTTTTTCAAGCTGAAATTCTTTTCTTAATCACTAGCCTTTTGCGTATAGTTGCTCAACTAGTTACTAGTTGTCCTTGCATCCAGTCAGCATTTCTCCATATCTTCCATTTGGGTATGAAAGATCCTTTTAGATGCTTTCCTGTAATCCATATACATTATCTACTATATTTTCTGACCAAATATACTAATAATCCCCTCAAAGAAAGTAATGAAGTTGATGGAAATAACATGATATATTAAGATTTCTGGTGAAGGCAAAAATAGATATCAGATAATTCACAAAGTCAATCATCCACAAGGTAGTAAGAGTCAACTGTATGTAACTAAGTGAGAATAAGATCTCGAAGGAACCCATTTAGTAATTCTAATCCTAGACCCTCATTGTTTTGGCTGTGAGTCAATTTCCTAATCACCAGCCCATCATAATAACAATGAACAATAGAAAATATTAGGAGAACACTTAAGTAAGAAGTGTAAAGTTGTAGGTAAATGTTGAATAGAGTAGAGAATTTGTTAGAGTGATAGGGGTGAAGCTCTAAATAAGTTCATTTACAAAGCATGTGTCTGTCTTTGGGTATTAATATTGTCACTGAGATGGGACCAGACAGACTCCTGACTGTCATTTAATACTACCATGGTCCTGTATCACGTAGGAAATATTTACTTCTCAAGGTTACTGTAAGGATTAAATGAGAAATTGTCATAAGTACCTAGCATAGTCCCTGACATAGTATGAATTTATTAATTCTCAAGTAATTAATCAGGCATTCAATGTGTTTATTATGTGACAGATACTAAGCATGTTTTGTATTATAGCCAAAAAGAAATATGGTTTCCTACTGTTAAATTAATTATATATATTAATTAAAAAAAATATACTGCATTAAGTGTAGATTGGGTCTACATGACTCATTAATGAATTTGTCATTGGTTTAGCAACCAAAAGAGTTGAAAACATAGAACAAGACTGTATATACAAGACCAGAACAATTGGTTAGTATGGTCAATCCATAGAACCAAAGGATTTTAGAGATGGGAAGGACCTTGTAAATAATAAAGCCCAATTTGTCAAAGCATAGATTAGGAAACCAAAGGCCAGAGATATTGAATAACTTCTTAAGTCATTCTTAGTAAGTCTTGGAGTTAAAACTAGGTTTTAAAAAATTCATATTCCTAATCAGTTAGCATTAACTATGTTTCGTACCACATCATGCTGACCAAGTGCCTAAAAAGAGGCCTGGAACCCTCAAACTTGTGACATGGTGTCACAGATCAGATGGTGGAAAAATCTACCATAACCTGCTTGGCTGAATTGAATATGTAAATTCGTAAAACTTAAAAAGATCTGAAGCAAACAGGGCAGAATGCTAACATTTGTTAAATCTTGGCGATGAGTTTACTTTTTTGTGTTTGAAATTTATTTATTTATTTATTTATTTTGAGGTACTGGGGCCAGGGATTGAACCCAGGACCTCATATGTGGGAAGCCAGCACTCAACCACTGAGGAACATCAGCTCTCCTGAGTTGGTTTTTTCATATGTTTGCTTGTTGTTTGTTTTTTGTTTGTTTGTTTTAGGAGGCACTGGGAACCCAACCCAGGGTCTCCCATTTGGGAAGCAGGCTCTCAACCACTTGTATCACGTCTCCTCCCTGTTTGAAATATTTTGTAGTAAATAATAAATTAATCAAAATTGGTCATCCTTTGCAGGCATCAATACCCTGAGGTTCTTGTTATTGAAATGACTGAACATATTCAAAGATAAAATTAACAAACACCTATTTGGAAAGGTGAGTCCCATGTAGGGAATATCTTAAAAAGTATCAATTAAAAATAAGAAGCCAATCTTTCCTTCATGGAATATGTCTGACAGTTAGTTGTATTGAATTATGCCTGATGTGGGGTTGGGGGATCAGGAGGTAGAGTGTATGCCCAAAGAACAGAGATAAATTAGTGAACATTTCTGTAACATTGATTTGAAATTCTCTTTCACTTTGTAAAATCCTCTGCTTAGGGAAAAGTTTCTCCTTTAAGGAATGGTTTCTTACAAATTCAATGTCATTCTCTAAATCCCACACAGCTTTTCTGTGTGCCAGACTTTCTTGGCTTTATTTTCATTCTTTTCGCCTTAAAATATATCTTAGACTATGGGCTCTGTGATTCCTGTTTTGTGATATATTATTAGTTCCTGTCCCAGTTGCTGGGGGTATTGTAAACAAGGGTGCTATTAGGGCGGACAGCTGGACAAGGGACAGTGGCTGAGGAGGCTGCACCTTTTGTGTGGAGAGGAAAATGGGATGGGGCTGGGGTGTTTTCTGTTGGATCACCAAAATAGACCACAGGGGGTGCGAGAGGCAGAAGGACTTCAGAGGTCACGGAATTCAACCTATTCTGTTTTACAAAAGTGGAAACTGAGTCCCAGAGAGAGAAAAAAATCGGCCCAATACTAAAGAGCTAATGTTAGAGTTAGGCTTTTAAAAAACTCAGGTAATTTGATGGAATCCAACTGATTTTTTTCTTATAAAAATTTTTAATGAAATATTTCAACTATACAGAAAAGTATAAAAAATAATATAAGAAACATCTGTGTATCCATCCCTCAACTGTGTCAAATCTTAACATATTATATTTTCTTTTGATTTTTTAAGAAGTAAAATTGATGAAGCCCCTCAGTACTGAGCCCTTACTCTTCTTTCCCTCCTTCCCCAGAGCTCCCTCCTGCCCTAAATAGGCTATCATTCCTGTGAATGCTTTTATGATTTGACTAACCATCTACATACCACAAACTATACCCAGGATTGTTTAGCGTGCTATAAACATTATATAAACACTCTCATACTGCATGTATTCTTCCGTGACCTGCTTCTTTTGCTCAACATTAGGTTTTTGAGATTTCTCTGTGTTGATGCATGCGTCTCTAATTCATTCACTTTAACTGTGATTGGTGTCCCTCTGCACAAATATATCACAATTTATTTATTCATTCTTCCGTTGATAGGTATTCGGGTGAGTCCTGATTTTTCACTACTAGAAACTGTCCCGCAACGGATATTCTTATACATTTCCTTCTGCACTGGAGTGACAGTTCCTGCAGGTCAGAGTTTCCCTGAGCTGCTAAGGCCAGCACCACCTCATCCATTTCCTTGGTTGTTGTACGAACTGCCATTTTCTGTGTTTGCCAAGAAGTAAAAAGGTTGGGAAGCACTGTGCTTCCACAGTGGTTCTCAAACTTTTGCACACATCAGAATCATCTGGAGGGCTTGTTATATATATTACTACAATAAAAAGGTAAGAAAAAGAGAAGAGGTTGCTGGGCCCCACCTCCAGAATTTCTGGTTCAGTTGATCCAAGGTGGGGCACCAGCATTTATATTTCTAACAAAATCCCACGTGATGTTAATGCTGGTGCAGTGGAGACCACATTTGAGAACCACTAGGGACTATATCTAGGAGTTGGGGGTGCAAATTGATTCTCAGGTGCATTTTCAATATTGCAAAAAAATTTTGTCATAATTAGCATATAACAGCCTTTTAAAATATAATTTAAAACTAGAAATGCTTCTATACTATAATAGCTTGTTATTTACAAACTTATGTGTGAAAGGTGGGGAATATTTATTCTGTGCTCGGTGAGTGTGTGAACGAGGGTTGGGACTTTAAAAAGATACCTAAATGAGAAAAGCAAGCCTCCCTTCCTTCCCTGTTGTCTTTATGGTTTAGTCAACAGGTCCATCACACATTCACCACACAAGGAAAAGCAAGCAAGGGAAACGTTACAATCACAACACTGTCAGCCCTCAGCAAAACTGACGTAATCAGAATGTGCCTTAGATGCCGGCGTCCCTGGGATCAGCCACATGGCGCTAGAGGTCCACGTTCCTTCGTTAGTCCCATTGTACCCAATGCAGCGCACAGGAGTCTCTGGGCAGCGCTGTCTCCAGAACTCCTCTTCCCCGTCTTCCTGTCCCTCCTCAACAGGCATCTGGTTTTCTCCCTTTGCTATGATGACGTTCCACCTACACCTTCAACAAAAAGAGGCCAATGAAATAAACTGTTGCAATCAACAATTCAGGAATAGAGAGGGGTGCAGAAGTGGACTTCCACCCATACCCCCGCCCCTAAAGCGCACTGAAATTGATTCATACGTGGTGTAAAGCAGCCCCTCCTCCGTGTGCCCCGTCTTAGTGACTGGCCCTTACAGTCACTCAGGCCGAAAACCAGGAAACCAGGGCTCTTCATTGGCTCCTGCGCTTCACTCTTCCACACCTCTTCAGTCCCTGCCGAGTCGCATCTCTTCAGCTTCATCCACCCTCCGCCTCCACCTCTGTGCTCCTCACCTCACCTCTCATCTGGACAAACACGATGGCCTCTTAGGAGCCCCCCTTGTTCCATTCCAATCCATTCTTCACATAGCAGCCGGATTGACCTTTTAAAAGCGAAAGCCAGAATGTCACTCCACTGCTAAAAATGCCCCTTAGTGGTTTCTCGTGGCTCTTGGAGTTAAATCCGAACCCTTTAATAAGGCCTGCCTGCTCCCTTCCTGTCTCAGCTTCACTCAGCTGGCACTCGCCCTGTCCTGCTTTTCATCAGACACCTCAGACTTCTCTCATTTTCTTCAAGGCACTGGATTATTCTCTCTTGCATCAAATCCTTTGCACAGGTTCTTCCCTTTACTTGAAAAGTTCTTTCTTCCCCTATCCCTTTGCCCTTCTCCTTGGGAACATGTACCTATTGTTCAAGTGTAGCTTAAACATCACTTGCACAGGGCAGCCCTGCCACCTGCACACTCAGTGGGGCCCATGTTATGGGCAGCCCTGCACCCGCCCTCTGCCTTCATGGATCTAATACTTGTAATGATATGCTTGTTGTTTGATTTCCCTATGAGGCTGTATGTTAAGGAGGGTGGGGGTCCTGGTCCTTTTATTATCAGCACTGAATCCCCAGTGCCTGAAGATAGTGCCCAGGGGTCACTCAGTAAATGTCTGAGGCTGAGTGTTATAAATTCTTGACTACATTTCCGTATATTGATTACATGTGTATACACACACATACACTTACGTGGTTTTTAAAAAAAATTCTCAACATTCTTTACATGATAACCTGGCAATATGCCTGGTTTAAAAACTCAACAAGACACCAGAGAACAAATTTACATGACCTGCTTTTGTATTGCTTAACTTGGAACCACAAAATTTGTTGCTGGAGAGTAAGTAGAAAGATTTCAGCAGCAAACTCTTGTATATGATTGTCTTCCTTAGCAGTTGTATTATTGCTCTCTGAGAGAGAGAGAGAGAGAGAGAAATGGTTTCCCTTGACCCAGCAAAATTCTAGTGGAAGATAGCATTTCTGGTGTTCCAAGTGGGATTTGAACTTGGGAAATGCACCTATCAGTTGTTAGAAGACTTAAAAAAGAAAACACTCAAGTGGTGAAGTGACTTTTAAAGAATATCTAAATCTCTATAAAATAATAGAAACATAATGTTGAACTCAATTTTTGATTTTAACCTTTTATTTTGAAATCATTTCAGACTTACAGGACTGTTGCAGAAATAATACAAACCCCAAACTAAAAATTCTAAAATATCCACTACACTCTAGACACCCAGATCCACCAGTTTTAACGTTTTGCCACCTTTACCATATCCATCCATCCATCCATCCATCCATCCATCCATCCATTTTCTGAACATTTGAGAGCAGGTTGCACATACCATATTCCTTTTTTTTTTTTTTTTT
>JAQZBX010009309.1:0-46354 GCA_029593785.1 Cabassous unicinctus
ATACCATTTCACATCTTAGAGAATGTTCATTATTTTAAAAATCAGAAAACTACAAGTGCTGGAAAAGATATGGAGAAACAGGAACCCTCCTTCACTGTTGGTGGGAATGCAGAATGTTCAGCCTCTGTGGAAGAGAGTTTGTCATTACATCAAGAAGCTGCATATAGAACTGCCCCATGAACCAGCAATCCCATTACTAGAATATATTCAGATGAACTGAAATCAAGAACACAAACTGACATTTGCACACCAGTGTTCATAGCAGCATTATGCATGATTGCTAAAATATGGAAACTGCCCATTTCCATCAACCAAAGAATGGAGAAACAAAATGTTGTGTATACATAGGATTAAATGCCATTCAGCTGTAAGAAGAAATGAAATTGGGATGCATATGACAACATGGATGAACCTAGAGGATATTATGTTGAGTGAATTAATCAGACACAAAAAGACAAATAGTGTATGGTCTCACTAATATGAACTAAACATAATGAATAAACTCACAGATGTAAACTCTAGAGTATAAGTTACTAGGAAATAGAAGATGGGTTGAGAATGGGAGATGGTATTTAAATGTATGTAGCATTATTAATAACGTTAATTGTAAAAGTGTGGAAATGAATAGAGCTGAGAGTAACATAGTATATTGAGTATAACTAACACTGCTGATTTATAAATGTGATTGTGGCTGACAGGGGTAGTATGTAGAAGTAAATGTCAATTGAAAGGAAACTAGAGAATAATCTAGGGTATGTAGAATATAGTGATTTTTGTGGTAGATGAAGATTGTGGTTAATAATATAAATATGAGAATTCTCTTCTTTTACAAAGTGCTAAGAATATGGTGATACATGGGTAAATTACAACTAATGTAATTTATGGATTACAGCTAGCAGTAATATTGTAATATTTTATAGCAATGGCAAAGATATTATATCACTTCTAAGGAACAATAGGGGGGATAAGGCAGTAAAGGATTTTTCCTTTTAAAGAAATGGAAATGTGCTAAAATTGACTGACGTGATGACAGCACAACTCTGTGATGAAGATGAAAGCCACTGAGTGTACACTTTGAATGTATTGTACAAAGCATGGGACAGTATAACACAGGGAATCCAGTAGTGGAAGATGGGCTGTGGTTAGTTGCACAAATATGAGAACATTTTCTCATGAATGATAACAAATATGTAATATTAATATAGAGTGTTAATAATTGGGTGGATTGGAGGAAAAATACACTAAATATATGGGTTATAGTTAGTAGTAATATTTTGATAATACTCTTTCATAGTTTGTAGGAATTTTTCACAACAATGCAAGGTGTTGGTGGTAGGGAGATGTATGGGAGTCTTGTATGATGATATGCATGTTTGTTTTGTAAATTCACAAATTTTACTATACATTTATTGTTTATGTATGTTGGTATAGGAGTGGTAAACTTCAATAAAATTTTATTTTAAAAAAATCTCAAGAAGCCATAGGCTTATGTCCAGGACAGAAGGGCAAGGAAAACACTGTGAGTCAGCAGATGTCAGAATAAAGATGAGTCAAAAGCTCTGGCAGGATATCTGAGAAAAAAACAAAGTGGATTAGTGCCTGGAGAGACAGAAGAGAAAGAAGAAAGGAGATACTGGGAGAGGCAGTCCAGGATGGAGAAGACAAGAACTATTCTTGATTCTGAGATTCACAGTAAGATGGCAGTCCTTCACGGTTATTTTACAGTATGAACTATTTTTGCAAAGTGCATCAACAGATCTTCCTACACTGACTTTATTGCTACCAGACATCAACACCTCAAGAGAGTCTCCTATATGGCTTCTATCACATCTGTGTACATTTCATCTCATTGATGGCCTTCGTATTGACTTCACACATGCTTCTAGTGTAAACCAACCAGAGCTTCATATATAAAATTCATCTGTATGTGCCTAGAAACAGGCTGGAATTACATATACCAAACTATTAGCAGTAGTTACAGGGAAGGGTTGTAACATTCTCTAAATTGACTTTTTTACAGTGAATATGTATTAGTTAAAATTTTTATAAAGATATTCTCAGGGTTAAAAAAAAAGCCTAACAGCCTACTTTTCAGAAATGTAAAAGTCAATTATGAAATTTATTTTGAAGGGCAAATAGCCAGAAACATCTGGAAAGAGAAGAACAAAGTTGGAGAACTCATACTTCCTGACTTTCAAGCATATTACAATGCCACAGTGACCAAAATAACATGGTACTGGCACATATATATATCAACAATGGAATTGAACTGAGAATTCAATTGGCAATTGATTTTAGACAAGGCTGCCAAGCCCACACAATTGAAAATGAATAGCCTTTTCAGAAAATGGTGCTGGGAGAACTGGATATCCATATGCAAAAGAATTAATGTGGACCTTTATCTCATACATTAATAAAAAATTAACTCAACCCAGAACAAAGACCTTAATATGAAAGTCAAGACTATAAAACTCCTAGGAGAATTTGCAGGGAAGCATCTTTGTTATCTTGTGTTAGTCAATGGGTTCTTCAACTTTACAACCAAAGCACAAACAACAAAAGAAAAAATAAATAAATGGGGCATCCTCAAAATTAGAAAAAAACCTTTTGTGGATCAAATGTCTTTGTCACAGAAGTGGAGACAATCTACTCAATGGAGAAAATATTTGGAAATTATGTACCTGATAAGGGTTTAATATTCAGAACATAAAAAAAAATCCTATAACTCAACAACAAAATGACAAAGAACACAACTTTTTAAAATGGGAAAAGATATGTGTAGATTTTCCTCCAAAGAAGATATGCAAATGGCTATAAAGAACATGAAAAGATGTTCAACATCATTAACTATCAGGGAAATGCAAATCCAAACCATTATAAGATATCATTTCACACCCACTAGAAAGGTTATAATTTAAAAAATAAAAGAGAAAATTACAAATCTTGGAGAAGATGTGAAGAAATAAGAACCCTCATTCATTGCTGGTGGGACTATAAAATGGTGCAGCATCTGTGGAAGACAATTTGGCAGTTCCCCAGGAAGCTAATTATAGAAAGGCCATATGATCCCACTATCCCACTGCTGACTATATAACCAGAAGAATTGAAAGCAGGGACACAAACAGACAGATATATGCACACCACTGTTTATCATGGCATTATTCACTATTGCTAAATTTGAAAACAACTCAAATGTCCATCAACAGATCAATGGATAAACAGCTGTAAGAAGAAATGCACTGTTAACATACGGGATAATATGGATCAATCTTGAAAACCTTATGTTGAATGAAGCAAGCCAAGCACTGAAGAACAAATATTACATGAACTTATGGATATAAATTAAGCAAATTGAGCAGACTCACAGAGATAGTGTCTGGAAGATAGTTTTACAGGAGTCAGAGAGGGAGAAGAAGGTTGTGAGCCAAGGGCCATATGGGCAAAATCTATGATAAGAAGGAAGTGTGTAATTGTGCAGTAGGTGGGCATGACAGTTGTGCAGTGATGCTATTGGGATGGGTGGTACTGGTTTGTGAGATGTTAGGGTGGGAAGGGCGGGTTTGACTGTCCATGAAACAAGGGAGAGGCCTGGGGGAGAGAGTAGGTGAACAATGGGGATTTGTAGGTATGTGGTTGAAACTACAACATTGAGAATGTTCTTTTGGCAAATATGGCAGGGGAGGGTTACTGGTTTAGTGTGTTGGGTGTGCAGGACATGTGGCACAGGGTACACCTGGGGCAGACCTCTAGGCAGGTGTGAGTGTTCATCTTTCATAATGGGTTATAACAGTGGGTGGAGACCGACATAAAGAGTGGGAAGATGTTGGACTGCCATCCTGGGGAGTCCTTCTATTTTCTCAAATAGAGTGGTTGGAGTCTCTCGAGAGCATAGACAATGCCTAATAGGGGAAGATAGGCCAGTATGTAAAAATTTCAATGTTGTTGCAAGTAACTATGAATCTTGTTCTTCAAGGAATGAAGCTTGGTGGTTGCCTTGGGTCCTGGGGGGAGGGGGAGGGAGGAATAGAATAGGGAGAACATGGGACATTTTGGGGGTAATGGAATTGTACTACATGATTTTGCAATGATGGATACAGGCCATGTTAAATTTCATCAAAATTTAAAGAGTGTATGGTCCAAAATATAAACCATAATGAAAATCATTGACCATGGTTAGTAACAATGTTTCAATATTAGTACATCAATTGTTACAAATGTACCATCTTCACGTAAAATGTTATTAGGGCAAAGGGGAAAAGGGGGAGGATGTTAGGTATATGGGAGTCCCTTGTATTCTGTGTGTGACTTATCTGGAACCTAAGCCTTCTTTGAAGACAAAATGAAAAAAGTAAGACATGGGGAATAAACGGAAGAAATTGCCACTGTACATACAAGACAACAGATCTTACAGTGATGAAAGACAATGTCAAAATTTTTTCTAATATTTTTTCATTATTTTTATTCCAATTATTTTTTTTGTATTTTATTTCTTATTCTTAAAACTATTATTATTTCATTTTTTCTTAATTGTATTTGTTTTTTAGTTGGTGTATTACTCAGCCAAAGGGGTGCTGATGCAAAATACCAGAAATCAGTTGGTTTTTATACAGGATATTTATTTGGGATAGAGGCTTATAGTTACCAGGCCATAAAGCATAAATTACTTCCCTCTCCAAAATCTGTCGCCATGTGTTGAAGGAAGATGGCTGATGATGTCTACAAGGGCTTGGCTTCCTGGGTTCCTTTCTTCCCAGGGTTTGGTTCAATGTAGGCTCAGCTGCCCTGCTTTCTCCACAAGGCCAGTCGTAGACTATCAGGTGAACAGCTCATATCTTTCCCAGGGCCCTTTCTCCATTCTCACAACCAAGCTCCTCTGTGTGCTTATATCCTAGGGTTCCAACTTAAAAACTACAAACTTCCTTCTCTGCAGTACAGTTTCTCTATGAGTCCCCACCCACCAAGGAGGTGGGGACTTAATATCCTACTGATGTGGCCAAATCAAAGCCTTAATCATAATTTAATGATGTAAAAGCAAAACTTCTGAATCCAATAAACTCTAATACACCCAGAGGAAAAGACCAGTTTACAAACATAATCCAATATTTTATTTTGGAATTCATCAACAATATGAAACTGCTACAGTTGGCTTCATTTGTGAAGTTTTGGATCACAGAAGGGTTACAACTATGACAGGGGAGGATCATTGGTAAAGGGTATCAGTGATGGGGCATATGTATAGGCATATAAATGTTTTCAAATGTTCATGGGGTATTGTCATGGTGGGTGGAGATTTCCACAATAACTGAAAGAATATCTAATTCCCATCCTGGGAAGTTCTGCCACATTCTCTAGTGGGACAACAAGAATCTCTTGGGTATAGGGGTGGTGACTGGTAAAGGAGTATGACCATTGATGGACCCTTGATATTGATGACCGTACTTATGAACCTTTACTTTTGAAATTGAACAGAGAGTATGCAACTGCAAGCAAGATAGTCCCATCCATCTGCTCTATGGGATCAAAGCCCCTTCTCAAATAGAGGTGGAATGGGCATCACTATCCCAGAATCCTCATTATTGGGTAATGAACTGTGTACTAAAGTAAACTTACTGGTATTCTACTATAGACTTGTGATTCTATCAATGGAAAAACTTATATCATTGATGTGGAGGCAGTGGCCACTGATGGTTCTGAGGAAAGGGAAAGCGAAAAATAGGAGTAATATGGGAGCATTCTCGGTAATTGGGAATTGCCCTGATTGACATTGCAACAACAGATACAGGCCATTATATATCTTGCCACAACCTACAAAATTGTGTGGTACTGTAAACTGCAATGTAAAGTATAGTCAATGCTTAGTGGCCATGCTCCAAAATGTGTTTAATTGTAATGAATGTACCACCCTAATGAAGGATGTTGGTAATGTGGATAAATGTGGGCAGAGTTGGGAGCATGTCTTATGAGAATCCCCTATATTTTTTATATAACATTTATGTAATCTAAATATCTTTTTAAAATTAAAACAATAAATAAATAAAAACCCTAAGGAAAAGGGGAGATATTGAAGAACAAGTATAGGAGGATATTGTTAAAATGTCCATCTGTGTTAGATCTCCCCTCATGCTCCATTTATCTATAGAGGTATAAGATGCATTCACATTCATATGCAATAGCTCATATTTATGGATTATGAAAAATCAGTCATTTCAATGTAATAGTAGTTATTTGAAAGCCATAGTATGGCTTCTTCAGTGGAACATATCACACTTACGCATGGGATTGTTTAAAGAGATAAAAAGGAAGCAAATTATTAAGATAATGTGATTACAAAGCAGTGAGTCATTCTCAGATGAGTTGCAACACACTGAGCCTCATGAGTACTTTGACTGCCTGAAAAAATGGTATCCCCATGTGTAGTCTTCACCCTTGTTTTTCAGAGAAGTCTAATTTATGTTACCTTCTAGTTTTGTTTATATTCTTGCTCGTGTTATATTCATTTTTGAGAATATGCATTCTGTCACCTGCTAAGAACAGTGTGGTGATTTGGAACTGCACATATCCCCAGAAAATCATGTTCCTAAAGTTAATTCATTACTGTGGGTGTAAACCTATTGTAGGTAGGATCTACTGATTAGGTTATTTCAAGAAAGGTGTGGCCCAGCATAGGTTTTAATCCTCTTACTGGAGTCCTTTATAAAATAATCAAATTCAGACAAAGATAGTAAGCCACGGAAGCAAGATGCTGTAAGCAAGGAAACCCAGAAGTGAAGGGAGACACCAGCAGATGCCTCTATGTGCTTTGACATTTGACAGAGGAGTTCAGGATTGCTGACACCCAGTCTTTGGGAAGAAAGCAATGCCTGATGATGCCTCAATTTGGACATTTTCTCAGTCTCAAAATTGTAAGCTTGTAAGCTAATAAATTCCCACTTTATGCAGCCTACAATAAATATATTTTAAACATAAAGGCATACATAGGTAAAAGAATGGAATATGATATACTTTCAATAAAAGCACGAGCATCTGTAAATAATAAAAGTCAAATTAGATTTTAGAGCAAATGTGATATATTCATACAATGGCATACTACTCAATAATAGAAGGGATCAACTATGGATAAATGCAAAATCATTGAACCTCACAATAATTATACTGAGTGTAAGAAGTCATACAAAAGATAGTTCATATCTATGACTCCATTTGTACAAAATTCTAGAAAATGCAAACTAACTATAGTGACAGGAAGCAGATCTCTGGTTGCTTGGGGACTGTTTGGAGGGAGGGGTGACAAAAAGGAATGAGGGAACTTTTGGGAGTGGTGAATATACTCACTATTTCGGTTGTGTTGATTGTTTCTCAGGTGTATACACATATAAAACCTCATCAATTTTTACATTTTCAATATATGCAATTGTTGTAGGTCAATTATACCTCAATAAAGCTGTTAAAATTTTTTAAGTTGATCCTTGTCCGAAGACTGGACATTTGTCTACAAGAATTAAATTCAGCACTGCCCAAAATATAAAGTAGACATTGATAAAATTACCAGCCCCTGATAGACAGTGCACATCTTTTAAAAAGCAATATTTAACAACTATTTTATTAGTACTATTAAGTTTGACCTCATTGCTATTCAAAGCAGTGACTCATATCTTCAAGAATTTGGTAGTCTATCAGATGTTGCCTGGCCTAGCCTCTTCCTGCCCCATACACACAAATATACTAACCTATCACAGTCTTCAGACCTCTGCTCAGAAGTCAAAATACCACAGTGATTGAGGGACAATTTTTGGCATCATAGGATTATGGAATCAAGTCCCAGGTCTGCCACTCCCTCCAGTATGGTCTTTAGTGAGTTACTCTCCCACTTGGTGTATTATTTTTTTTACACATAAATCATAAAGCTACCTTAAGAATGAAATCACATACATTTATCAGGTCAGATGGTCAATGAAAATTAGTAGCATAATTATTAATTGAATAACGAGATCTCAATTTTACAAAGCAGGTTCTATCATTCATTTATTAGTACATTGTAAAGAAAAGAAGATATTTGTACATGGATGTTCATAGGAGAATTAGCCACAATTTCCTAAAGATGGAAGCAACCCAAGTGTCTATCAACTGATGAATGGATAAAACATACGTAGGATAAACAAAATGAAGTATACTCTTCACTTGTACAAAGGAATACGGTTCTGATATATGCAACAACAAGAATGAACCTTGAAGACATCATGCTTCAAGAAATAAGCCAGACACAAAAGGACAAGTATTATATGATCTAATCAATATGAAATCATTAGATAGCAAATTCATAGAGCCAGAATCTAGAATATAAGTTACCAGGAGACAGGTATAGAGACTGGAGAGTTAAGGCTTAACCTGTAAAGAATTCCTATTAGAAATGATAGAAATATTTTTGTAATGGATGGTGGAGACAGTAGCACAACATTGTGAACATAATTAACAGTACTGAATATGGTTAAAAGGGAAAATGTTAGTGAGTGTTAGGAGGTGGTGACGAGGGACAGGGGAAGAAACAAGATCAGTACCCTTGATGTAGACAGAGCCAGTTCATAAGCACAGGGGTCTGAACAGGAGAGCTTCAGAAGGGCTGCCACATCACAGAAGAAGTGATCCACAATGTGAGAAGTACAGGAGGGGAAGTGGAGGGTTATGGAGGTCTGGATGGAGGCTTTCAGCACACCTGTCATCCAGGAGGCTCCCACCATAAGCAGGCACACCTGGCATCACATGAGCACAGGACACTGCAGAGGTTGGCACACAACCACAGAATGGTCATAGGACATGAGTGCCAACAGAATACCCTCAGCCACACCCAGTAATGTCAGAAAGAATATTTGAGCTGCACACCCTGCAAAGTATTTAAAACTCTCTTCCTGCAGGAAGTCAGCAGCCATCTTGGTAATGGTGACCAGGGGAAGCCAACATCAAACAAGGAGAGCTGGATGAGTAGAAAGTACATGGGTGTGTGGAGCCAGTAGTCAATGTGGATAAGAAAGAGCAGAATGGCATTGCCCAGAAGACCCATGAAAAACATGGCAGCCACCAAGTAGAAGAGAAACGAGTGTGGCTTTGAATGAAGAGGCCCACCAGAATGAAGTCCAAAGTCACTGACTAATTCACATCTCCCCTTCTTTATGCCATATACTTTAACTGCAGAAAGACAAAGAGACTTTTGGCAAGTTTCACCCCATCAGCCAACTGCAATTGATTGGTAGCAGCTGCTTGGGGTGCTCTCTTGAGGAAAGTTATGAAGCCACAGCTAGAGTCATTAGAATAAAAGTCATGATTGATTAGTGATGACTGTTACAGGCATGGGAAGGTAGAGCAACAACACACATTCTGAATGAAAAATTGGCGACACCCTTGTCAAGAACTATCCTTGACTCATGACCCTTGCAATCAAAATTTTGAAGTCTGAATCAAAGGCAATAACATAGCCAGAGTGGAATATTTTAATACCCACCATCACAAGGGTCCTAGAGCTAAAACAGATATGGGATTCCACTGGGCCTGGAGGGTAAAATTGGGTATTATGGGTCTTAAACAACAAGTCAAGGAAGAAAACAGAGAGCAGGGCCTGGATCAAGGGCATGAATGAAAATATGGAGCAAAGAGAAATCTATGAGAAGCCAGGATTGAAGTCAAATTGAGGGATCACAGAGAGACACTTGGATGTCAGTAGTTTGAATCAAATGGCCTGAGGTGAGGAAGGGGGAACTGTTGTCTATGAAGTCAGCGATTACTAGTGATTTGATTGCATTAAGTGAGAGAATACTGATCTGCAGGTAGTCTGGCCTAATTTCAAATGAATTAGTCTTAGGACATTGTGAGTCTTTAATAAATATTGGCCAAGTGGATGAAATGGGCAGGAAATATGACCAAGGACAAGAAGGACTGCACACTTAAATTAGCAATGCTTGACTTCTTTCACAACCACCACATCGTCAGGCAAACTCTGATTACCCTGGAATACCATGCACCACACAACTCCAACACTGGAAAATGCAGCACCTAGGAATGTCCATCCCCAACTGCAGCTAGATACAGACAAATGTATTCTACTGAGGGACCTTACTGGAGATTTGCTTGGGGCTGTCAATGGCATTATAACCATTTCAGGGGGAAGCAGATGTCATTGAAATGATTGAGCTCCCACCTACCATATTGGAGATCCCTGGTTCAGTTCCTGGTGTCTCCAAAAGAAGAAGGCATGCTGGCATGATGGGCAGCCATAGCAAGCTGACACAAAAAGAAACACAATAAGAAAAGCATAATGAGAGACACAACAAAACAGGCAGAAGAGGTTCCCTATGCTTCCTAAAGAGGATGAGCAATGGGAAGCAGATGTGGCTCAAGTGATTAGGCTCCCATTTATCATATAGGAGGTCCAGGGTTTGATCCCCAGGGCTTCCTGGTGAATGCAAGCTGGCCTAAGCAGTGAGCTGACCTAAGCAGTTAGCTGGTCCATTCAGAGCACTAGCCCATGAAGGAGTGCTGGCCCACATGGTGTGCTGGACTGAGTAGAGAACTGGCACAGCAAGATGATGGAACAAAAAGAGACACAGAGGAGAGACAATAAGAGATGCAGCACTTGGTTGATGTCTGGGTCTGGAATACAGTGGGTTCATCCCACCACTGATACTTCTAATTCATTTGCTTTCAAAGACCCTCATCACACAAACACACATTCAGGCCTGTGTGCACCTAAATTATTCACCTTTCCTTCCAGGGTTCCCAGGTGAGTCCACTGCTATTGCCACATTTAAACAAGCACAAACCCTTGAATTTTGGAATTTTCAGACAGCAGTTCCTCTAATCCAGTTGTGATCCCCTCCTATCCTAGTTTGTCCTGAGGTTTTAACACACCCTTTCCCCAAGACTTCCTTTGGAAAAATTACTTCTGCCCATATAACCCCATTCCTCCCAACCAAGCAGGAAGTACAGGGCAGAATGGGAGTTACTGCCTAGTGGATGCAGAGTTTATTCTTGATGTAAAAAAGTTGGGGTAATGAATTTGATAATGGTAGGACAGTATCATAACTGTAGTCAATACCATAGAACTGTACACTTGAAAATGGTTTAAAGGGGAAATTTTCAGTTGTATATATGTTACTACAATAAAAAGTTAAAGAAAAATCTTTGATGACATGACAATTGACAGGACACTCTCACTTAAATTGTTTATTTAATTCTCATATCCAGTTACCACAGCTTAAGGCACAGTGGCAGGCATTATTCAATAAATATTTGTTTAATGAATAAATTCTGCAAGGGAATCAATGTTTTCATTGGAACCAATATTCTGGAAAAAATGTACTAAAAAGGGTAACTCACTTACCTAAATACCCACAGCTATTAAGGGGGCAGGCTTGGTTTTGAACATGAAACTTTCTCATTCCAAATACTGAGCTCTCTCTATACTGGATGCTTCCTCTTGGAGTTAATGCTCAGCTCATTTGACCTGGAGTTCAGAAGTAAGAACTCCTCCTGGAGATCATTGTTGTGGATGACCAGTCCCCTAAAGGTGAGCCAAAGGTACCTTCCACCTGTACCAGATAGGTTGTCCTGGTCCCAGTCCCATGGCCATTTTCCAAATATGAGTGTTTCCAACAGTGTTCATGGAAATTCATGTATGGCCTCCTGCTGTCTAGATGCCTGTCCTGCTTGGGTTCTGATGAATGGGGAGAAAACATTCAGCTCAATAACAAGATATCTGCCTGAAGCCTGGGAAATGTTAGAGACAGTCGAGAATCCATCCCTGTTTCTATTTAAATACTTGTATAGATCCATGTTCATGGAAAATAAAATCAGGAGTTCATTGGGTCCATCCAGCAATTGAGGTATTTTCTCTAAATCTTGCTTGGACCCAAGTCCTCAGTACCAAGCTCTCACCCCCACTCAGCAGATTCTTTATGCAAACAGTGACAGGTCCTTCTCAGCACACCATGAGCATAGCAAATCCTTTCATTTGAGGATGGTGCCTGATAAAACCTTCCAGGATTTTAGCACCAGGGGCTTAACCTACTCCCACTTGCCTTGTGCAGAGATAGACATCATCATCTGGTGATGGATGCTCCAGAGAGAGTTGTTTCATCAATAAACCTCTCTGGGACTCCATTTCTGCTGGAAAGAAAATTATTTGCAGCAGAGGCCTAGGGCCTTTGATATTTGGATGTTCTCTGGGGGAGTATGGAAAAAATGTTCTCACCTCTCAATTAACCACAAGAAAGAGGGACAGAGGGGACATGGATAATTGAATGTGCCAGATATCCATGTCTATTTGTTTGGCTCTAAGTATGAGTTGGGGATAGGGGGTCCATTACTGCAAATGGACCCTCTCCAGCTTAAAAAAAGTAGTCTGATATACAAGGGATTTCTACTGAATTAAATAATGAGGGCAGTTATGGTGGTTAAAACAGCCAGGAGGCAGCTTTCCTGGATTGGGACATTTCTTCCTCTAAATTCCATTCCTGAGGGGTCTTCAAAACCCACGAGAAGCAATGGTCTAGAGACAGAAAGTTAAGGGCCCATGAACTCCTTGTACCATCCCACCACTCTCTATTCCCAAGCCAATGACAGACATTAGTAATTGATCTCATTACTTCCTACCGCTGAACCTGTATGAAGCTTCTCAAATCAGCACTCCATACAGCCAAATTTTATCAACTGGATTCGACATTCATTATGAAATTTCTTTTCCAGGCAGACTCTAGACTAAAACTCAAAGCAGTTGTTTCACAAACTGCTACCATCCTCATGGAGATAAAGAGCTTGCACTAGAGAGTTATTCAACACACTGCTTCTTTCACCAAGAATGTCTTGTTATGGAAAAATACATCAGTTGAGCTAAAGCTTAGAGATTTAGTTGAGTTGAATTCTGTCCCAACGTTCTTTTCTCCTCAGTGAACAATAACAGTTCATGACCAGCATCAGTTCATGAACCACATGACAAGTATTAGTGTCATAGACATATTCTGGGCTAGAAAACATTACATTGCAAACATTATGAAATTTGAATATTCACATTGTTAAGTTTCACATTCTAATAGGAAAAATTTGACCAGGTGGAAATTACATGGGCTCTATCTGCATTTTTCTCTAATTACTCACTTTTAGTTCTTTTTATTTTTTTACAATTGACTTAACTTCATCTTTTTTCTGACCTTGTACAATTTACAAGCCATCACCTTTTTGCCTTTGAAAGAAATAAGCCTAAGAAAAAATGGCCAAAAAAAATAGAAACACCAATTTTTCCTCAGTTTTTCCAACATTTTAGTTGAAAATTTCTAAACCTTCGGGAAAGTTGAAGGAGCACCCATGTACCCTTCAACAGTTATCTTTTGTCACATTTGCTGTATCTTTATATTTGTTCAAACATGCACACACACAGTTTTATTGAGATGAAATTCACATAGCATAAAATTAACTGTTTTAACATATGAAATTCAGGGTATTTCGTACATTCGCAATATTATGCAACATCACCTCTATCTAGTTCTAAAACATTTTCATGTCTTCCAGATAAGACCCCAAACCCATTAAATAGTCACACTTCACTTATGTCATCCTCTAGTCCTTGGAAACCACTAGTTTAATTTCAGATTCTATGGATTTACCTATTCTGGATATTTTATATAAATGGATTCATACACCACATGACATTTTTATCTGACTGTTTTCAGTTAGCATGAAGTTTTCAAGTTCAACCTCACTGTAGTATATATCAGTACTTCATTCCTTTTTAGGGTGGAATAATATTCCACTGTATGGATTTACCACATTTTGTTTATACAATCATCTATTGATTGACACTTGTGTTGCTCCCACCTTTTGACTAGTGTGAATAGTGCAGCTATGAACATTCATGTACAAGTATTTCTTTGAATATCTGTTTTCAATTCTTGGGGCATATACCTAGGAGTTTAATTTCTGGGTCAAATGGTAACTCAATATCTAAATTTCTGAGGAACCACCAAACTGTTTGCCACAGCAGCTGAACCATTTTTTATTATTTTTTATTCCCACCAGCAATGTTCAAAGGTTCATATTTTCTACATTCTCACTGACACTTATTTTCCTTTTTATTGTTATTATAACAATTGAGGGGGTAAGGAATAAAGTTCATGATGGCTTTGATTTAAATTTCCCTAATGGCTAATGATTTTGGGTTATTTTTAAGTGCTTATTGGATATTAGTGTATCTTTTTTGAAAAAATGTCTTTTCAAGATGTGCCAGTTTGAAGTACTTTTATGAATCCCAAGAAGAGAAAGATTATGTTTTTTAGCTAATCCATTCCTGTGGATGTAAGACCCTTTTTCATTGGACTACACAAGTGAGGCATGACTCAGATTGAGTCTCCACTCTCTTACTGGAGCTGATATAAATGGAGACAAAGAGAGAGACCCATAAACAGAGGAATTGGAAGCTGCCATATTGATAATGCCATGTGAGAGAGAGGACTGCAGGAAAACAGAAGCCCCAAGGGCCAAGATGTCCCAAAGACTGGAACCAGTAGAGCATTGAAAGAGGCACCCAAGAGACTGGACTCACAGAGCAATTCAAAGCTGAGATGAACCCTGACATATGCCTGATCATCACATCGTGGGATGCCAGGATCAATAGTAGTTGGCCTCAGTGAAAAAGCATCTCTGCTGGTGCCTTGATTTGGACATTTCATAGACTTGAAACTGTAAGCTATTACCTCAAATAAATCCCCTTTATAACAGCCAACCCGCTTCTGGTACTTTGCATTGTCAGCTGTTTTGCAAACTAAGGCACAAGTCTTCAGTCATTTGGAATTGTATTTGTCCTTCTGTTGTTGAGCTGCAAAGATTCTTTATATATTCTGGACCTTATATGACATATAATTTGCAAATACTTTCTACACTCTGTAGGTTGTTCTTTGATACACAAAAATTTTAAGTTTGATGAAGTTCATTTTATTTTTTCTTTTGTTGCTCATGCTTTTGGTGTCATATCTAAGAAACCATTGCCAAATCCAATGTTATGAAGATTTAACCCTATGTTTTCTTCTAATAGTTTATAGTATTAGTTGTTGCATTTAGGTCTTTCATTATTTTGAGTTAATTTTTTAAATACTTTTTTTTTATTTTTTAAAAGATACTTAGATTATATAAGTGTTATATAAAAAATATAGGGAATTCACATTTGCCCCACTCCCTATACTTCCCACATTTTCCCAAAATAACAATATTCTTCATTATTTTTTTCTATTTTATTAAAGATACCTAGATTATACAAATGTCACATAAAAAATATAGGGGTTTCATATGCCCCAATTCCCACAAATCACACATTTTCCCAAATAAACAACATCCTTCATTAGTGAGGTACATTTATTGCTATTGATGAATATATTTTTGGAGCATTGCCACTAAACATGGATTGTAGTTTATATTGTAGTTTACACTATCTCCTGCAAAATTTTGTAAGTTATGGCAAGTTATATAATGGCCTGTATCTGTCATGGCAATGTCATTCAGGACAATTCCCAAATCCAAAATATGCAACAATATTACACCTGTTTTTCTCTCTTCCTTCCCTCAGAACCTCCAGTGACCACTGCCTCCATGTCACTGATATAAGTTTTTGCATTGCTAGAATCACAATAAGTCTGTAGTAGAATACCAGTGAGTCTACTCCAGTCCTTCATTCATTATCCAATCCTGAGGATTCTGGGATGGTAATGCCCACTCTATCTCCCATTGAGAGGGGGCTTAGATCCCATGTGGCTGATGGATGGGAATTTCTTGCTTTCATTTGCAGACCTTTTGAGTTAATTTTTGTATATGATATGAAGTAGTGTCTCATTTCATTGTTTTACAGGTGGAAATTCAGTTTTCCCGGCATCATTTGTTGAAACACATACACCTTTTATTGGGTGTTGTGTGTGAGTATATTGTTCATTTGTAAACAAGTTTCAGAACTCATGACTCTTAAATACTTCAACATGTATCTTCTAGGAATATGGACTGTCTCATCTATAATTAGCCTATAATATAACAGCTTTTAAAAAGTTACCTTTTATTCAAAGTTATCTACTTTACAGTCTATATTTACAGTTTCCAATATTTCAAAAATGACGCATTATCTTTTTGTGAATTCAAGACCCATTCAGTATTCACACATTCGTAAAGCTCTTTAGTATCTTGATACCAGAACTCCCAGAGGAGGAACAGAAGAAAGGAAACTCTGATCTAGAGAAAGAACCATTGCACATAACAGGGTAATCTTAAAAGTTACTGCACAGGGGAGCAGATGTAGCTCAAGTGTTGAGCACCTATTTCCCATGTATGAGGTCCCAGATTTGATCCCCATAACCCATAAAAGGAAATGAAAATAACAACTCTCATTGGGGAACAGATGTAGCTCACTGGTTGAGTGTCTGCTTCACATGTATGAGCTCCTGGGTTCAATCGCCAGTACCATCTAAAAAAGTACTAGTCACAGGGAAAGAGGCAAGTGCAGAAAGATCTGAGAAAATCTGAAATGTTAAAAATGGGCTGCTCTAAAGGCTCAGTGTAAACTGGACCAAACATTGAAGAACACACAGTCACCCACACTAAAACCCTAGTCAATAGGGAGAAAATGGCATTCAGAGTCAGCATATCAAAATAATCAAATGCTCAGACATCAACCAAAGATGGCAAGGATACAAAATACAGGAAGAGATGGCTCATTCAAGGGAAGAAATTAAAACAGCAAAGCAAACGCAAACATAGGAACAACTAATCAAAGATGTTCCATCAAATCTCCTAAATCAATTCAAGGAAAATATGGATAGAAACAAGCTAAATGTGATATAGAACTAAAGGATATAAAGATGATATATGAACAACAATCAGAATTAGAAAGTTTAAAGGGGAACATGAAAGGACTTATGGGGATGAAATGCAATAATGGGGATTAAAAATATACTACAGGCATTCAATAGCAAATTTAAGCAGGCAGAATAATGAGCTAGTTAATAAAAGACAGGATGTTATTTACAAGAGTCTCATCTTAGACTGAAAGAATCAAATAGGTTGAAAGTAATGGAAAAATATATGCCATGCAAGTAGTAACAAAAGAAAGCTAGGGTAACTATGATAATATCAGAAAAAAATGGACTTTAAGTCAAAAATTGTTAAAATATACAAGGAAGGACCCTATACATAAATAAAAAAGATCAATCCACCAACAAGAAATAGCAATCATATATATTTATACACATAACCATGGTGTCCCAAAATACATGTGGCAAACACTGGTATTTTAAATTGCCAGAGGACTGCCAATGCAAAATACCAGAAAATATGTTGAAAAGGGGATTTATTTTGAGTTAAATGTTTATACAATTCCAAGGCCATGAAAAGTCCAAAGAGAGGAAATATCAGAGATGCTTCCTCACAAAGTCAGCTACTGTTGACCCTGGCATGTTGCCACATGTTGAGGCAACATGTCCACCGATCTCAGCCCAGGTTTCAGCCTTCCCCTCCAGGCTCACTCCTGACTCTTGAGCTGCTATGTTGACCCAGACCCTTGGAGCTTCATGCTTAAGTGATCCTGTGGTCCTTGCTTGCCTGTTATAGGGCTTGTCTCTTCAGGCTTCTATCCTTGCAGCTCAGCTGTGGGCAAACCTAAAGTCTGTTTATATCAGACCCAACAAGGGAGCAGGGACTGAACCTGAATCACACCTCGGTGATGCAGTCCAATTAAACAGCCCTATAGGAATCTTAACAGGTAATCTAATCAAAGGGCCCCTCAACTGAATTCAATGCAATCAAAGGATATCACACCCGGAGGAATAGCTTAGTTTACAAACATAATCTTTCTCTTTTGGGGATTCATAAAATAATCTCAAACTGCCACAACTGTCAAAACTGAAGGGAGAAATAGACACCTCTAAAATAATAAGTGCAGACTTCAATATACCACTCTCATCACTAGATGAAAAATTGAACTCAGTAAGGCATGAAAAATGCAGAGAAAACAATTATGCTCAGTTTTTAATTAACTTCAGGAACAGATGAGAGCATTGGGATGGATGCCGGGAAAGTGCTGGATGATACAAATACCACTGATAGCTTGGAATGAGAAGAGTAAGTACAGGTTTCCCTATTTGTTCTCCAGAGCTTGTAGCAAGACTGCACAATTAATCTGTAGTTCTCAGTGTTGAATGTACATTAGACTCACCTGGGAAGCTTTAAGGAAAAATGTGGCACCCAGGTCACACACCCAAGTGAATCAGAGTCACTGATTCTAAGGAATGCATGGAGCTGTGATCATTTCAGAAGTTCTAGAAGGGGCTGTGGTGTTCTTGAACACCTGGGTTTTCCCCAGCTTAAAAATACGATGAATTTCAGGAATGTGCTCCTCTTTGGGGAGGGATCCATGGAGTAGGATTCCAATGTGTCTATTCAGTTTTTGTTGCTGAAGCTGGGTGGGGGATACTCACAGAAATTTAGATTCTTTCTGAGTCTGTATGTGTGCATGTGTGTGTATCTATATAAGTACAGGTAAAGAAATAGGTATAGACGTGGGTGTATATATGAGTATATGTATGTGTGCATGTATGTATATTTAATTGTAAGCCTGAAATATTTTTAATAAAAATTTGGGAATAAAAAAGCAATTTAGATACAAAATTCAACCCCATGGTTACATCTCCATTGTGAAATTCTTTTCTATTTCCAAGATGCCTGCAAGACTACAGACAATGCTACTAAAGCAGGGCTCATCTGAGAGCATGTTAGAAATGTAATACGTCAGGCACACCCCAGACATGCTGAATCAGAATTTGTGGCATGGTGTCCAGGGCTTTGTGTTTAATAAGCTCTCCTAGTGCTTATGATACGTGGTCAATTTTGAGAACTCTCGGGTCTGGAAGAACTCCCCCCACAAGCCCAGGATTACTGTCCCTCTTGTAACTTTCCTGAGGATTAAAGAGAGTAACAAAATTTTGAAGACCCAGATCAGTAGATTCAGCTTCTTGCACATCACAGTTTCCTAGGGGCTTTAAAAATACAGATGCTCAGGCCCCCTTATTAGAAATTCTGATTTAATTGGTCTGGAATGAAGCCTCGACATGGAGATTTTTAAAATTCCCCTTATGATCCTAACACACCACAAAAATTGAGAACCTCTAACCAAGAGGCAACAAAGGATTTAGCTGAAGCAAAAGGAAAAGAAATTGAAACTGAGGGTCTTGTGTGGCCCCCAGCTGGCAAGAAGCAGAAATTATTGTCTCCAGCGACTTCAGATGCTGATGGAAAGAGGTGCCATCCCAGACATTCATCTGATAATGTCTGCTGCACTTGAATGTCTAGTTGATATGTGTCAAAAAAAATGCCCTTTCTAGAAAAATGTCCATTTAAGTCCCTGTTTAAGTTTCACAGCTTTTGTTCTGATGTCATTCAGTTATCATTTACTCACACACACCACCCCAAATCTGTAATTTATGTAACAAATCCTCACATAGCACAAACTGTCTATCACCTACTGACCCAAACATTCCACAAATAATAACTCCTCTAGCCTCAGAGCTTCTCTCGGAGATCAGTACTATCATTTTCCCCATTTTGAAAGTAAGGAAACTGAGTTACAGGGAAGCAAGTAAACAGAAGAGCTGAGGTTTGAACTCTGGCAGCCTGGCTCCAGATCTGTGGTCTTAACCACACCACATGTCTTGCTGTCTCTACCCATCTTGCTGTCTGCACTGTTTACTTTTTAAAAAATATTTAAAAAATAATAATTTTTTAAAGATGCTTAGCTGTCACCTTATTGAACACCTTATTATTCATTAGGTGGGTCTCTACCAACTGATAAAAATGCACTATGACAGGATGAACACTCACATACTCCCTAGAAGCCTTCCCCAGGTATGCCCCAAACTACTTGACCCCCACATTCAACACCCTAAACCAGTAACTCTCCCTTGCAGTATTTACCAGAAGAAGATTCCCAATGGTATATTTGCAACCACAAATCCCCAGAGTTCTTCAACACCCTCCCCTGACCGTCCTCCAAATTACATGGACAGTCCAACCAATCCCCTCACCCTGACCTGCTCACAGAAAATCACCACCCAACCCAATAGCATCACTGCACCACTGTCATGCCCAGTCACTGCAAAACTACAGACTTCCTCCTTATCATAGATTTTCCTCATATGGGCACTGGCTCACAAACCTCTATGCCCTTTCTCTCTCCTATAAACCTATCTTCCAGACACAAGCTCTGTGAGTCTGCTAAATTGGTTAATTCATATCAGTGAGGTCATGTAATATTTTTCCTTCAGTGCCTGGCATGCTTCACTCAACATAAGGTCTTCAAGAGCCATCCATTTTATCCCATGTGTTAATACTGCATTCCTTCTTACAGCTGAGTAATATTCCATTGTATGTATATACCACAATTTCCTTATCTATTCATCTGTTGATAGACGTTTGGGTTGTTTCTAACTCTTGGCAAGAGTGAATAATGCCCCTATTACCATTGGTATGCGTATATCTGCTCAAGTCCCTGCTTTGAGTTCTTCTGGGTATATACCCAGCAGTGGGATTGCTGAATTTTATGGCATCTTTATAGTTAGCTTCCTGAAGAACTGAGAAAATATCCATGACAATGGTTGCACAATTCTGTATTCACACCAGCAGTGGAAAATGGATCCCATTCCTCCACATCCTCTCCAACATTTGTAGTCCTATGCTGTTTTAATAGTCACCAGTCTACTGGGTCTAAGGTGATATCTCATTATAGTTGTGATTTGCATTTCCCTAATAGCTAGTGATGTTGAGCATCTTTTCATGTGCTTTTCAGACATTTGTATTTCTTCTTTGGTGAAATGTCTATTCTAATCTCTTGTGCATTTTTTAAATAGGTTTTTTGTCATTTTAATTTTGAGTTGTAGGATTTCTTTGTATATGTTGGATATTAGGCCCCTATCAGATATATGGTTACCAAATATTTTCTCCCATTTTGTAGGCTGCCTTTTCAATTTCTTGACAAACTCCTTTGAGGTGCAAAAGTTTTTAATTTTGAGGAGGTCGCATTTATCTATTTATTCTTTCATTTCTTGTGGTTTAGTTACAAAGTTCATGAAACCATTTCTTACTACAAGTTCTTATAGATGCTTCCCTACATTATTTTCCAAGATCTTTATGGTCTTGGCTCTTATATTTAGATCTTTGAACCATCTTGACTTAATTTTTGTATAAGATGTGAAATAGTGATCCTCTCTCAATCTTTTGGATATGGATATCCAGTTCTCCTATCACCAATTGTTAAAAAGGCCCATCTCTCCCAGTTAAGTGGGCTTGGTTGCATTTTTGAATTTCAGTTGCCTGTATTTGCAAGGATTAATATCAGAACTCTCAATTAGGTTCCATTGATCATTGTGTTGATCCTTGTGCCAATACCATGCAGTTTTTAAATATATTTTTTGAATTTTTTGAAAGATACTTAGATTTCATAAATGTTACACAAAAATATAGAGGATTCCCATATGACCCACTCCCTACCAATCTCACATTATCCCACATTAACATCCTTCATTAGTTTGGTACATTTGTTAAAATTGATGAACACATTTTGGAGATTTGCCACTAAGCATGGATTATAGTTTACATTGTAGATTACACTCTGTGCTGCACAATAATGTAAGTTATGGAAATATATATAATAGTCTGTATTTCTCATTGCAATTTCATTCAGGACAATTCCCAAGTCACAAAAATACCCTCATATTACATTTGTTTTTCCCTTTTCCTCCCCTCAATAACTCCAGTAGCCACTGCCTGCTCACCAATGGTATAAGTTCTTCCATTGCTAGAATCACAATAAGTTGATAGCAGAATACCAATAAGTCTACTTTAGTTCATATTTCATTCCCCAATCCTGAAGATTCTGCAATGGTGATGCTCACTCCACTCTAATTGAGAGGGCATGTAGATCCCATGGTGCAGATGGATAGGACTACATTGTTTGGATTTGCAGAAGCTCTCTGTTACTTGAAATGGTCGTAGTTCAACATCATCTTCTTATTAGTTGTCCTGGGGGAGTACAATGAACTAAAGAATATATGTTGCAACTCTGTTGAGATCCACGGTCCAGCTGGAATATCGACAGCCCAAAGATTTACATCTCTTGGACATACACCTGTCAACACTAGTACTAAATACAGTTTCAAATAGAAGGGGCAGAACAGCCATGGTAGGGAAACCACAAATGAGTCCAACTCTGTCAAACAAGGCAACATAAATTCAAAGTAGGACCAACTGGCAGGGCATCAAACTCCTGAGCTCTCCGCCCTGCCTATAGTGTATGGATGTCTCCAGAGCACTCAGAAGCCCTGCTATTTGTGGCAATATTTACTTTGGCAGTCAATGATTTCCTGCTAAGAGGTGCTTAAGGATAACCTCTGGAATGACCTCCCAACTCACTTTGAAGTCTCTTATTCATATAAATTCATTTGTCTTTAAATTTTCCCCCTTTTGGGCAAAGACTTTTTCCAGTGGCATTGTTATTTGGTGCTTGGTTGTAACCCCTCAGTGCCAGGGTGTCTTATCCTGGGGAGTCATGTCCTATGCAGGTGGAAGGTAATGCATTTATATGCTGAGTTTGTCTTAGAGAGAGGTCACATTTGAGCAACAAGGAGGTTCTCAGAAGGTAACTCTTAGGCACCCTATAATCCTAGGCTAAGTTTTATTTCAAAAGCTAAGGTTCATAAGTACAGTCATCAATATCAAGGTCCTGTCAATGAATCATCCTCCTTTACTAGTCACTGCCCCTGTACTTGGGGGAGTCTTGCTCTTCCATTGTTTATGTGGCAAAGCTCCCCAGGATGGGAATTTGGTTATTGCATGAAACTCTGCCCACTGTGAAAATGCCCCATGAAAACTTGAACACAATTATATGCCTTTACAAGTATGCCCCAGGTGAGCCTCCTCCCATGCATCGCCTATCACTAACACCCCATACCAATGGCATTTACCTCCACATATTACCCCTTTCAGCCACAATCACATCTATAGAACAGCAATGTTATTTATACTCATTATAATGTGCTACTTTCAGCTCTATTCATTTCCACACTTTTACAATTAACCTAATTAATCATGCTACATACATTAATTATCATCTCCCATTCCCAACCCATTTTCTATTTCCTAGTAATCTATGCATTTAGTTCATATTATAGAGATGATAAAATATTTGTCTTTTTGTGTCTGCCTCATTTCAATCCACATATCCTCTAGGTTCATCCATGTTTGATATGCATCCCAATTTCATTCCTTTTTATAGCTGAAGGGTATTCCATTGTATGTATATACTACATTTTGTTTATCCATTCATTGTTTGGTGGGCATGGGCTGGTTTCATATTTTAGCATTTATGCATAATGCTGCTATGAATATTGGTGTGCAAATGTCAGTACATGTCCTTGATTTCAGTTCTTCTGAATATATTCTACTAATGGGGTTGCTGGATCATAGGGTTATTCTATATTCAGTTTCTTGAGGTAATAACAAACTGTCTTATACAGAGGCTGCGCCATTCTGCAGTCCCAAAAAGAGTGGAGTGTTCTTGTTTCTCCACATCCTTTCCATTACTTGTCGTTTTCTGATATTTTAAATAATGGTTATTTTATTAGATGTGAAATGGTATCTCATTGTAGTTTTTGTTTTGTTTTGTTTTGTTTTTTAGGTACCAAGGCCAGGGATCAAACTCAGGACTTCATATGATGGTCACAGGTGCTCAAACCTCTGAGCTACATACTCTCCCCTCTCATTTTACTTTTGATCTGCACTTCCCTAACAGCTTGTGATGTTGAACATTTTTTTTTTTCATGTGTTTTTTGGCAATTTGTTTTTCCTCTTTGGAGAAATATCTATTCAAGTCTATTCCCATTTTTTAATTGGATTATTTATTTTTTCATCAATGAATTGTATGATCTCTTTATATAGAAGGTATATCAAACCCTTATCAGATACAGTCATACCTTAGTACTCAACTGCTTTGAAACTCATCAAATTTGGTACTCAATGCATTTTGATGTGAAAATTTTGTCCCAGTACTCATCATTTGTTTGGTACTTGATGCACAAGCTAGAACTTTTCAGTATGGATGGCCTCATAACTCACTACCTTTTCCAGCTGAAACAAAGTGTCACAGCTAGTCATGTGGTAGCTCTTGCTCTATGTACATCCCATTGTGGTCTTATCTTAGGTTCTGTTGTTATTTTGTGCATTTTTTTCTCATCATAGGTCCTATAAAAATGAGTATTGATAGTGCTGACAGAAAAGAAAATTATTGTTCACCACCATTGAGCCAAAAAAAAAAAAAAGGTAAATATGAGATCACTATTCAGATTAGTGACCTTGCTAGGGAATGCAGTATGCCTAGAATAATGGTCTCTACCACCATTAAGAAAAAGAAGCAACAAAAAATGCTGATGTTGCAAAAGAAGTTAAAGCAGTAACAAAGCAGCATTCCCAAACACACGAGGAAATTGAAAAGTTGCTATTAATTTGGGTAAACGAGCTGCTGTTAGCAGATGACAGTGTCAAAACGATGATACGTGAAAAAGCGAAAGTGTTGCATACTGATCTTTTGAAAAGCAAGCCAGAACTGAGTGATAAGAGAGTTGAAATTTTTAAGAGCATCTACATCTGGTTTGATACTTTATAAAAAAGGACTGCCATCCATAGTGTCATGAGGCATGGCGAGGCAGCGAATGTTAATAAAAAGGCTGCTGATTAATTCATCAGTGAATTTCAAGACCATGAAGAGGCTGAGGGATTTATTTCCCACCAAATTTATAACTGTAATGAGACCAGGGTTTTGGGGGGAAAATGTCGAGTAGAACATACATCACAGAAAGAGAAGGCATTACCAGGCCACAAACCAATGAAGGACAAGGCTCATTTTATTGTTATGTGGGAATCCTGGTGGGGACTTAAAACTCAAGTCTCTACTATGATAGTCCATCATAGTCTATCATAGTGAAAACCCATGACTTTTCAAAAAGCATACTGTCATAAAAACCAAACTCTGTGATGTGGAGGGCAAATAGCAAAGCTTATATCATGAGGCAATTTTTCACTGGGTAGATAAATGAAGTGTTTGGAACCTCAGTGAAAAAATATTTTCTGGAGAAAGATTTACCTCTGAAAACTCTCCTACTTTTGGACAATGTACCTGCTCACCCTCCAGGCTTGGAGTAGGACTTACTGGAGGAGTTCAGCTTCATCACCCTAAGGTTTCTGCTCCCCCAACACTACTTCTCTCATCCAGCCCATGGACCAGCAAGACATTTCAAACTTCAAAATGTTTTGCACCAGGACACTTTTCCAGAGGTGCTTTGAGATCACCTCTGACACCCAGTTGACACTCACAGAATTCTGAAAGTAGCATTTCAATATTCTGCACTTCCTTAACCTTATTGATAAGGTCTAGAACAAAGTTTCTTATAGGACAAGGATTTTGGCATGTAAGAATATTTGGTCAGAAACTGTGACTCAGGAAGACTTTGAAGGGTCTGAGGCTGACACCAAGCCTGCAGGTACAGAGGGTACAGTTGTACAGGATATTGTATCTTTGGGCCCATCCATGAGTCTGGAGGTCGATGCTACTGATGTTGAGTTAGTGGAGGAACATCATGAAGAACTCAGCACTGAAAAGCTGCAGTAACTACAGAAGGCATGGCAAAAAGAGGTGGCTGAAAAGAGATTTCTTTAGGTGAGGAGGAGATAAGGGAGGATATCACCAGTTCCTTGATAAAAGAAATGTGTGCAAAATGGGCAGAAGTTCAAAACTTTATGGAGAAGTACTATTCAGACAAAACTCTGAGAAACAGAAATGTGAATTTATTGAATCACCACACCATTTCACACGTTTGAGGAATTCTGAAAAGAAGATGGAAGCAGTCCAAATTTGATACACCTTTAGTGAAGGTGACAAAGAGTGTGTCAGAGCATGTGGTGTAAGTTGAAAAAAGGCAGAAATTAGAAAAAATACCTGAAGTTCAATTGCCCAACGTTCTGTTGGAGGGGGACTCTCCTTCCAAGCAACACTACATGCAACCTATCCTCCTCACCACTTTCCTCCTACCATGCCATTAGGCCATGGACTCTTCTCAGTATAGGTAAAGTGAAGTTTTATTCTATTTATTTGAAGTATTTATTAATTTTTAGGTTTATTTCTCATGTGAAGTAATATTATACAACCCTATCTGTTTACATATTGCCTTTAAAATGTGCATTGTCTTTGGTTTGGGAATGCATTTAATTTATTTACATTGCTCCTTATCAGAAAACTTTGTTTCATGTCATTTTTGATACTCATCACCCCTCCCAGGATCAATTAATGATGAATAGCAAGGAAACACTGTATGTGGTTTCCAAATATTTTCTACACTTTTTACTTTTTACTTACTTTTTACTTTCTTGACAAAGACTTTTGAAGATCAAAAGTGTTTAATTTTGATGAGGTCTCATTTATCTATATTTTCTTTTGTGCTTGTACTTTAGGTATAAAGTTTAAGAAACTACCACCTACCACATGATCTTGAAGATGTTTTCCTACATTTTATTCTAAGATCTTTTGTTGCAGATTTTATATTTAGGTCCTTGATCCATTTTGAGTTAAATTTGTAAAGGTGTGAGATACTGGTCATTTTTATTTCTTTTGGATAAGAATATCCAGTTTTCCCAGCACTATTTGTTGAATAGACTTTTCTGGCCCAGCTGTGTGGGCTTGACAGCCTTGTCAAAAATCAAGTTACCTTATATCAATGATATATTGATATAAAGGCAGTGGCCACCAGAGGTTCTGAGGGGAGGGAAAAGGAAGAATAGGTGTAACATAAGGTCCTTTGGAGCCACTGAGTGAATTGTCCTGCATGATGTAGCAATGACTGAAAGAAACCATTATACATTTTGTGAAAAACTGTAAAACTGTGCAATGCAAGTGTAAATTATCATGTAAACTATACTCCATGGTTAGTAGCAATGCTTCAATATGTGTTCATCAATTTTAAAAAATTTACCACACTAATGAAAGATGTTGTTAATAGGGGAAAGTGTGGGAGGGGGAAAAGGTGGGGTATATGGGAATCCCCTATATTTTTTATGTAACATTTATGTAATCTAAAGCTTCTTTAAAAGATAAAAAAAAATAACTAAAAAATCACTTTACCTTAAATGTCAGGTTCTATTTCTGAACTCTCAGTTCAGGTCCATTGGCCAATCTGTCTATCTTTACTCAAGTACCATGCTTTTTTTTACCAAGGAGCTAAGTAATAAGCTTTAAAGACTAGAAGTAAGAGTCTTTCAACTTTGTTCTGATTTTAAAAATATTTTTGGCTATTCAGGGCCACTTTACCTTCCAAATAAATTTAATAATGGTTTTTCCATTTCTGTAAAAAAAAAAGTCTGTTGTGATTTTTATTGGGATTGCATTGAGTCTCTTCCAGTTTGGGTAGAATTGATATCTTAATGATATTTGGTCTTCCAGCCAATGAACACAGAATGTCCTTCCATTTTTAAAAATCTTTTTCAGTTTCTTTTTAGCAATGTTTTGTAGTTTTCTGAATACAGGTCCTTTATGTCCTTGGTTAAGGTTATCCCCAAATATTTGATTTTTTAAATCACTATTATAAATGGATTTTTTTTCAGGTTTCCTCTTCATATTACCACTTTGCTGAACTGGTCTATTAGTTCTAAAGCTTTGTTGTGGATTTTTCAGAACTTTCTAGATAGAGGATCAAATAATTAGTGAATAGCAAATGTATTACTACTTCCTTTCCTTTGTGGGTGATTTTTATTTCTTTATATAGCCTAATTTCTCTAGCTATAACTTCTAGCACAAGATTGTATATCAGTGATGAGATTGGGCATCCTTGTCTTGTTCCTGATCTCAGCAGGAAAGCCGTCAGTCTTTCACCACTGAGTAAAATTTTAGCCGCAATTTTTTCATATATGCAGTTTACCGTATTGAGAATGCTTCCTTCTATACCTATCTTTTGGATTGTTTTTTATCAAGAAATGGTGCTGTATTTTGCCAAATTCCTTTTCTGCATCAGTCGAGAGGATCATGTAATTTTTCTTCTTCAATTTATCTATGTGGTTTATTACACTAATTGATTTTCTTCTGTTGAATTGCCCATTCATACGTGGGATAAAACCCATTTGGTCAAGGTTTATAATTCTTTTAATATTTTCTGGATTCTGCTTGCAAGTATTTTGTTGAGGATTTTTGCATCTATTTTCATTAGGAATATTCCTCTGTAATTTTCTTTTTTTATAGTATCTCTATCTTGCTTTGTTATTTGGGTGATGTTGGCTTCATAGAATGAGTTTGGTGGCGTCTGTTCCTGTTCAACTTTTTGGAAGACCTTGAGCAAAATTGGTGTTAGATTGTCTTTGAACAATTGGTAGAATTGACTTCTGAAGCCATCTGGTCCTGGGTTTTTCATCTTTGGGAGTTTTTTTTTTTTCCTTAACAAAACAATTTTTTTTTGATACATATAAATAAATCAAAAATCCATCCAGAGTGTACAATCAATAGTATTCAGTGTAGTCACATATTTGTGCATTCATGTCAATCATTTTTTGAGCATATTCCTTATTCCAATAATGATAATAATGATCAACAAACAAACAAAACTAATCAGGTTTCAATCTCCCTATGCATCCCCTGCCATACATAGCTGCTATTCTTTTTAATTTTTTCTAGTATATTTATATTTTGTAAAAACATTTTTATATATACAATATCACCCATAGTCATCTTTTACATGTGGTTTTACTATATTATATAATCCCATGTTACAGTTTTTTGCTTTCCTTCTAGTAATATACATGACCTTAAACTTTCCCTTTCAACCACTGTCATACCCATATAATAGCTTTTCTAGTTTCAAACACCATAATGAGATATAATTTCTATTCATTTTCAAATATTTGCAAACAACTTTTTATCAGTTCTGTACAGATTAACCCTCAACTTTCTATTCTCTATGCTCATTCTATTTTCCAGTGACCTATATTCTAATTATTGAACCCAAGAGTTTGCACAACTTAGTTAATAATAGCACAATCATGTAATATTTGTCCTTATGTGCCAGGCTTGCTGTACTCAACATAATGTCCATCAGGTTCATCCATGTTGTCATATGCTTTAAGACTTCATTTCATCTTACTGCTGCATAATAATCCATCATGTGTATACACCACAATTTGTTTATCCATTCATCAGTTGATGGACACCTGGATTGTTTCCAATTTTTGGCTATCATGAATAATGCTGCTATGAACATTGGTGTGCATATATCTATTTGTGTCTCTGCTCTCAGTTCTTCTGGGTATATACTTAGCAATAGTATTGCCAGGTCACATTGCAAACCTATGTTCTACTTCCTTAGGCACTGCCAAACAGTTCTCCACGGTGGATGTAACATTCTACATTCCAGCAACAGTGAAAAAGCATTCTCATCTCAACACATCCATTCCAACATTTACAGATTTTTGACTTTTTAATAGTGGCGAGTCTAATAGGTGTGAAATGATATCTCACTGTAGTTTTGATTTGCATTTCCTTAATTGCTAGTGATGTTGAACATTTTTTCATGTGTTTCATCACCATTTATACTTCTTCTATAGACAATTGTTTTTTCAAGTCTTTGCCCATTTTTTTAATTTCTTAGTTTATCTTTTTATTGTTGGGTTGTATGATCTCTTTATATATCATAGCTATTAAACCCTTCTCAGATACATAATTGTCAAGTATTTTCTTCCATTGAGTTGGCTGTATTTTCACCCTTTGAAAAAGTCATTTGAGGTGCAAAAGTTTTTATGTTCAGAAGGTCCTTTTTATCTACTTTTTTCTTTTGTTGCTTGTCCTTTGGGTGTAAGTTTTAAGAAACTAGTCTACCACAAAATCTTGAGGACATTTTCCTACATTTTTGTCCATGAGTTTTATGGTTGTCATTTTAAATTAAGGTCCTTGATCCATTTTTAGTTAATTTTTGTATAAGGTGTGAGACAGGGGTCCCCTTTCTTTCTTTTGTATATGTATATCCAGTTCTCCCAGTATCATTTGGTCAATAGACTGCTATGGGCCAGCTTGGAGGACTTGAATGCCTTGTCAAAAATCACTTGAATGTAGATGTTAGGGTCTATTTCTGAGTTCTCAAACTGGGTCCATTGGTCAATCTGTCTTTATGCTGCTACCATGCTTTTTTTACCACTCTAGCTAGGAAATATGTTTTAAAGTCCCAGCAGTGAAAGTCCTCCAAGCTCATTTTTCTTTTTAAAGCTCTTTTTGACAATACAGGGCCACTTACCCTACAAAATAAATTTTATAATTGGTTTTTCCTTTTCTCCAAAAAAGGTTGTTTGGGTTTTTATTGGTATTGCATTGAATCTGTAAATCAGATTGGGTAGAAATGACATCTTAATGATATTTAGTCTTCCATCTCATACATGCAGAATTTCCTTCCATTTATTTACTTCTTTGTAGTTTTCAGAATAGAGGTCGTTCATATCCTTGTTTAAATTTATTCCTAAATATTTGATTGTTTTAGTTACTATTATATGTGGAATTTTTTCTGATTTTCTCCTTAGATTGCATATCAGTAGTGTATAGAAATGCTATTGAATTTTGTGTATTACGCTGTGTCCCGCCGCTTTTCTGAACTTCTCTATTAGTTCTAGTAGTTTTGTTGCGGATTTTTCAGGAGAATGTAGATAGAGGATCATATCATCAGCAAATAGCAAAGGTTTTACTTCTTCCTTTCCTATTTAGGTGTCTTTTATTTCTTTATTTAGCCTAATTGCTGTAGCTAGAATCTCTACCACAATATTGAATAACAGTGGTGACAGTGTGCATCCTTATCTTGCTCCTGATTTCAGAGGAAAAGCTATCAGTCTTTCACCATTGAGTACAATGCTAGCTGCATGTTTTCAATATATGCCTTTAACCATGTTGAGAAAACTTCCTTTTATACCTATCTTTCTGAGTGTTTTTTTGTTTTTGTTTTTTTTTTAATCAAGAAAAGTTGCTGTATTTTGTCAAATTCTTTTTCTGCACCAGTCGAGATGATCATTTGATTTTTCTTCAATTTATCAATGTGCTTTATTATGTTAATTGGTTTTTTTAGTTGATTGACCACTGCATTCCTGGGATTAAATCCATTTGATCTTGGTGTATAAATCTTTTAATATGTTTTTTATTCTGTTCGCAAGTATTTCACAGAGGATTTTTGTATCTATATTAATTAGAGATATTGACCTGTAATTTTCTTTTTTTTGTCTTATCTTTGCCTGGCATTAGTCTTAGGGTGATGTTGGCTTCATAGAAGGAGATTGGTGACATTCTCTCCTGTTCAGTTTTTTGGAAGAGCTTGAGCAAGATTTGGTATTAGATCATCTTTGAATGATTGGTAGAATTGACCTTTGATGCCATCTGGGACTGGGCTTCTCATCTTTGGTAGGTTTATGATTACTTTCAATCTCTTCACTTGTCATTGGTTTGTTGAGGGCTTCTATTTGTTTTAGGTGCAGTGTAGGTTTTTGTGTGTTTCTAGGAATGTGTCCATCTCTCCTACATTGTCCAGTTTTTGGCCTACAGTTCATAGTACCCTCTAATGATCTCTCCTATTTCTGGAGACTCAGTGGTAATGTCCCCCCTCTCATTTCTGATTTAATTATTTGCATCTGCTTTCTTTTTTTTCAGTTTAGCTAAGATTATTGTAATTTGCTGATCTTCCCAAAGAACCAATTTTTGTTTTTGTTGATTCTCTTGATAGTTTTTGTTCTCACTTTCATATATTTCTGCTCTGATCCTTACTCTTATTTCCTTTGGCTTCATTTGGAATTAGTTTCCTCTTCTTGTTCTAGTTCCTCCAGGGGTACAGTTAGATCTTCAATTTTAGATTATTCTTCTTTTATAATGCAAAGATTGCAGGCTATACATTTCCCTCTGGGGCCTGCCTTTTAGTTTCCCATAGTTTTTTTTTTTTTTTTAACTTTATTTTTTTTCTTTTATTTTCAATTTTTAAAGAAGCTTTAGATTATATAAATGTTACATATAAAATATAAGTGATTCTCATTTGGCCCGCTGCTTACCCTCCTCACACTTTCCCACATTAACAACATCCTTCATTAGTGTGGTAAATCTGTTACAATTGATGAACCCTTTTTGAAGCACTGCTACTAATCATGCACTATAGTTTACATTATAGTTTACACTTTGTCCAACACAATTTTGTAAGTTATGACAAAATATACAATGGCTTGTATCCATCACTGCAATATCATGCAGGACAAATCCAAAATCCCCAAAATGTCCCCATATTACACGTATTCTTCCCTCTCCCATCCCTCAGAACCTCTGGTGGCCACAGCCTTTACATCAATGATTAGAATTCTTCCATTGCTAGCATAATAAGTATATAGTAGAATGATAATGTCTACTTTAGTCCATTGTTCATGCCACATATTGAGAATTCTAGGATGCTGATGCCTACTTTCCTTCTAATTGAGAGGGAACTTAGTTCCCATGGGACAGACGGATGGAGCTATCTTGCTTGCAGTTGCAGACACTCTCTGTTCCTTGGCATGGGCATTATCCATTACCATCTCTTTGTTAGTTGCATTGAATTATGCACTTTTATCCCCTGAGTTTTAGAATGCTGGTACTGTAGTGAGTAGAAGGCATCACATTCTGAGTTCCTACCAAATCTTAATGTAGAGGAATGGCATATGGAAACCAAAGATATTTGGGCTTATAGAATGTTGTTTTTCTCTAGGTATTATAATAAATGCCATACAATAGTTGGCTTTACAACAGAAATTTATTGGTTCAGAAGGCTAGTAGGCTTGCTTCCTTCTTGGTTACTTTTCTTGCTGCCTGGCAAACTTTGGATTTCCATGACTTTTCCATTAAATGGCAATATACATGGCAATTTTTCCTCCTTACTCTTCTGGATACTGTTGACTTACAGCTTCTGACTGCTACCCATGATTACCGCCATCTGATTTTGACTCTACTTATAAAGGACTCCAATAATCTGGATTTAAACCCATAAGGTTTCAGTTGGACCACAGCTTAACTGAAGTAATATCTTGAAAGATTTTAATGAAAATAGATTTAGGCCCACCAGAATATGGACCAAGATCAAAGACATATCCAAAGTGGGTGACACAACACACTCTACAGCATACAGTAAACAGAAAGATTTTTTTTTCTTTTTCTTTTTTAGGTACTGACCAGGGGATGAACCTGGTACCTCATATGTGGGAAGCCAGTGCTCAACCACTAAGCCACATTGGTTTCCCTGAGTTGGTTTTTTCATTTGTTTTGATTGTTATTTATTTGTTTTTGTGTGTTTTTTCAGGAGTCACCGGGAACCAAACCTGAGATGTCCCATGTGGGAGGCAGGCAATCAAGTGCTTGAGCCACACCCACTCAAAAGATTTGCTTTTGATTTTGTCAATTCCCACTTGCATGATGCTTATCCTTGAGGAAACAGAAAGACTGCTACTGTTTTACATTACTTATTTAGATGTCCACATGAGGAATTTTGCTCCATATTTTTTATCCTTGTGTTATTCACAGAAAGTACCAAAACACAACCATTATTCTATAAATATAGATCTTGCACATATTAGATGGTATATAATACTTTATTCTGAATGACCCTAATAATAAAAGCAAATGAACCATATATGTCTATTTGTAGCAGTTCTTATATGTTTATATAGAAAATTTAGTAGTATAAGGAGGAAGGAAAATGCTGGATGTAAGGTAGGCAAAGATTCTTTATATTTTCTGAATTAATGGATGATTTATTCATCATTTTTCAGGAGATGTGCAATGCATCCCTGCCCTCACTCTGATAACTTTTGAGTACAGAAACAAAAGATATTTAGTTCTTACCTTTATACTATTCTTATTCTAATTGTGTAAAGATAAAATTGTAATAGTTGTCAACTATCCTGTTTAAAATTAGTATAAGTTCAAATAATATATAAGAATGGAATGATCTTGGAGTCAATGATCACAATGAAGATATCTTTATTTAATGTGTTTTTACAATGTGCATACATTATTTTTATAATCCCAAAGTAATATCAGTTAAATTAAATATGATTAAAAATGAAGAAACACAGGACTTGAAAGTTAAATAATACATCCTAACTACATCTATGCTCTTGCAACCCCAAAAGATGTGCCAAAGGAAGAATATTCAGATATGAGATGTGAAGAGAAAATAAAAATTGAGAGCTGTGAAAAATTCTGTAGGCATATTTTAATTTCCAGATAATTCCAGACGATTAGATTTCCTGTCATTTCTTATCCACAAACCTAAAAGAAATGTTATTATTATTGATATGGGGTGAAATATGGAAGATTCTCCACAGGGCCCTCTTGATGTCCCTGTTTCTCAGGCAGTAGATGAAGGGGTTCAGCATGGGGGTGACCATGGTGTACATTACTGATGCCACTGCACTCTTCCTGGGTGACTGTGAGTAAGCTGAACTCAGGTACACTCCCAGGCCTGTGCCATAAAATAAGCAAACAACTGACAGGTGAGAGCCACAGATGGAAAAGGCTTTGTACTTCCCGCCTGATGATGGGATGCTCAAAATGGTTGAAAGAATTTGAGTATAAGAGGAAAGGATCAGTGATACTGGAACCCCACCAAAGATGGCACCAATAAAATATATTAATATCCTATTGGAGGAGGTGTCAGAACAGGCAAGTTTGAGTAAGTGAGGAGCATCACAGAAGAAATGAGGGATTTCCACCTCTGAACAGAATCTTAGTTGTAACACCATTAAGCAGTGCAGCTGGGACTCCATAACAATGATGAAAAAAGGCAGAAGAACCAGCAAGCCACACCACTGAGGATTCATGGTAACTGAAAAGTGGAGGAGGTAACAGATGGCCACAAACCTGTCATAAGCCATCATGGTCAGAGTCATACTGTCCAAACATCCAAAAAAGACTGTAAAAGGACAACTGAATCAGGCAGCCTGTATAGGAGATGACTCCTCAGTGGGTGTGGATTTCCATAACCCTCTTTGGGACTGTGGTAGAGGTGAAGCCAATGTCAGCCAAGGACAGGTTGAAGAGGAAGAAGTATATAGGGGTGTGGAGATTAGAGTCAGAGCTGATGGTCAGCATGATGAATACATTCCCCATCATGGTGGCCAGGTCCATGGACAGAAACAGCCCAAATAAGAAACATTGTAGTTGAGGATCAGCCAGGAATCCTAAGAGGAGGAATTCTGAGACCCTGGTTAGATTCTGTGGTTCCACAAAGCAAAGACATATTTGAAAAAGAAAGAGGTTGTTATATGGAATTTGTATACAGACATCCATCACTGTCTCTTTTTTTCAGATTCAAGTAATTCATATATAATGTATTTTCTCTTGATGAACATACACCTTGGTCCCTTAGCAATACCTTTCAGTTAATTCCAAACACATTCTTCCTAGACCCCCTTCATTGATTTATTTGCCTTTCACCTATCTCTCTATGCACCCACTGTAGAGACACTGGGAATAAGGATATTGAATTAAAAAAAAATACATGAAAGCAATTAATTATGTGCTTCCTACACTGAAGAAACATAAGGGATAAGAAATATTCTTCTGATTTTAAAAAAGGTGTAGTTAAAGTAAGTTATGGTGTTGTCAATATTAATTTATCAAAATGCAATGAAATAACACTTTATGCCGTTATTCCTTCTGGATAATCAAATTCTGTGTGGGAATTCTTCTTATCTCAGTGGAATGAATTACAGCAGATAACATTATGTCAACATATAATTTTATGAGGCAGGAAATTTCAAAATCTTTTTCAACAGTAATCATGCTATATTATTATTGATCCAGATGGATTATTTTAATTAATGAGTATGCATAGGAAAGGATTAAAGAAAAATGAAGTATCAAAATATTTATTAATACCTTTTATGAACTATGTAATATAGAGTCTGATTCCACTTTTTAGATGTTTGAGTGATGACAATTAGGCTTCACCATCGATGTTGCTTTCCATCCCACATATAGGCATGTTGATAAGAATCCCTTGTGCTCTCCCCTTTGGCATTAACCAGAGATTTAAACCCAGGCCAGAGAAAGCCCCAGCATAAGGACTCTGAAGCCAGTCTCACCCACTAACCACAATAAAAACATCAATGCCACCACTTATCTTGTTCCATCAAGTCATTTTCATACCAGATATGGAAGCCTATCCTGCTCTACCCAAACAGTCACCTTATGCAAGTAACAACCTTTCCAGGCACTCTTAGGGCATGTGTGTGTGTGTGCATGTGTGTATCTGAACCAAAGTTTGTTTGGTGTACAATCCTCTGGATTTAAAATTTTCAGAAAAGCCTAGAACCACGAAACTTGATTCTATACTAAAGGCAAGTGAAATTAAACAGTTGATATTTATGTATAATAATTTAATCTACATTATATGTTTGTTGGAAGAAATTAAGCAAAATAATATTTAGAGAATACTTAGTGGAGTTGTTCTCTATCCTGGTTGATCTTTAACAATACCCTAGTTTTGTCAAATTATACTGAAGCCCAAGTTATAGTTTAGAACTAGAAAATCAAGCTTGACACAAAGGAAGCCATTGGTAGTCTTAATTGCTGTTAAAGTTAAGAACTATTGCCCTAGAAAAATGTCAAGACTTAGCAAATGCTACATTAATTTTACTTATTATTATTACCATCAATACTCAAACACTAAATTAAAAATCGAAACTTTAAAAATTTTTACTTTATATGTGCAAAGACATAAACTATTGCCAATAACATCTGATTTTCCCTCTATCTCTTGTTGGCATTGATTTAAATATTCAAAAAGAATTTTCTTACACATTTTCCTAAATTGTCTTTTTCTATACATATCACCACGAAAACATTCTCATTTACTACAACATTGTGTTTTTTGTCTCTCTTTAAGGTTCATACATCTATTTAAAATTTAGTTTAACTGATGCAGCTATTGCTGGGGGTTGAAAATCATTTTTTTGTCAATTTTTTATTACAACATACCTTTCAAAATTTTTCTTCTCCTCATTCACAAAAGTGATAATTTCTATAAAATAAATGCATGAAGGATACTTATAGGAATAGTATTAATCTATGCACATTCAATCATATTATTAATTTCCTGTTTTGATTTGCAGTAGAAAAATGAAAAATAATTAACTACTTACACTTATTGTTAAGCTCTAGAATCAGAAATACACCTGCTCTCATTCTAGTAATAGTCATTTTATGATTGCTTCACATGAAATATCCATGTTGTATAGGAAATTTTTATTTTCTCAGACCCCAAACTGTGCTATATAATGAACAATTCATGGAAAACCCAATGGAGCACTCTATTTATTGTATAAAATCTTCTTTAAAGAATAGCTCATTTGGCTAATTCACGGATGAATTAACTCTCTGTCAATAGAAGAAATTGTTGGTTCTGCTTCTGTTTGTTCTCTGGGACCAGAGGATATTTAAAGAGAAAGCAACACTCATTTTTCTCTGGTGGAGGGGCTATATTCCTAGTATAGGAGCCAGAGAACCTATATATGAATCCCATATCTTTTACCCCCTGGAATTTTAGACACAATAAATATCCAATTACATTTTTAACATCAGATTTTAATGATTATTTGAGAAGCAGATGTATTGATGAAATACTCTTTCAAAAAATATTTATATATCCTTTCTTCCAAATCTATGTAGGAGAGGTTGAAATCTATCTTATCTCAATTAATTGGACCATGGAATACTGGAAACAAAAGTTGTGCTTTCCACTTGTCCTTCTAAATTCATTTTTTTAAGGGGTTACTCAACCACTTGAGCTACATCTGCTCCCCAGTGGAAGTTAGTTTTATCATTTGTTTGTTTTTAGGAGGTACCAGGGATAGAACACAGGAACTTGTACCTGGGAAGCAGGTGCTCAACCATTGCACTACATCTGCTCATCTCTCCATTAATTCTTATTGTTTCAAATTTTGTGAAAATCTGTCAAATTCTTTTAATAATATAATTTTAGAGGGCCTATTAAATGCAGAGTAGGTTCCATACAAAAGTCATGAAACAGAACATTAAAACACTATTTTTTCTTGTCTGTGGTTCTACTGCATCTCCCTGGAAATGATGAAAGCACTGGTAGGAAGCCACCCATTGTACAGAAACCATGATACACACTCTTTGTCCATGTGAGGAACTAAGGTGTAATCAATATTGAACAGAGATCTTTTAAAATTTGGTTCCCTATTATGTATAATCCTTACTGTATAGGCTCTGGGGAATCAGATCTTGGGACTTAGTATATTCCCTCCAAATATTTGGAAATTGCAGGTCAGATTGTCAGGGGAGAATACTGGCCAGGTGTTAAGTTTGGAGTCTCACTACTGAGATTAAACCAGTCATCACCCCTTTATACACCAGAACATGTTAAAAATTATATAAACATGATATGCTCATTTCCTCATCTGTAAAAACTGCAATAATATTTGCACATGTATCTTGGGGATGATTATGCAAATGAAAGGAGAGCAGCTATTTAGAAAGAAAGTTCAGAGCCTCACACTAGGAAGCCTTCAATAATGCTATGTGATATTTTGGTTTCATATCCTGTAGCTTGTTTTCTTTTATATAAGGCCATAGAAAACTTAGAATGCATTCTGTCAAAACAGCGAGCTTTTTTCTCTCTAACAAAAGGTCTCTTTCCAACTCTAAGATGTTATGATTCTGGCTTATACCAATAGATATAGACCTATTTCTATATAACTGTCATGTATTCATTGGCCTATAATAAAAAAAGATATGCTATCCTACTTAAAATTTTGTTCAAATGAAATGAAGAAGGTACATGAGTCTAGCATTCACTGTGGCTTATGTGCAGTAGGATGTAGCAAGATGTGCACAATAAGCCTGACAATAAGATACAGGATATTTTAAAATTTATATTAGAAGTCCTGTTCAATTTTCTAATTCAAATAAATTTGTATCCAAATATTACTAACTTCATTTTTAAATGAATATTTATTCTTATTGTAAACATTTTAGCATCAACAAGGTACTAAATGTAAAAATGAGAATCAGTTATACAAGGAGTCCTAAATCAAGAATAACATTAAAATCTGGGCAGCTGGGCTAATCAAAACTTGCATGGTGATAAGGTGTACATGGATGTTAGGCAGCATATCCATCACCTTTCATTAGGATGGAAAATGTCTCATCTACTGCTGTTTAGTCACTAGTTTTGAATGCTTTGGTTTAATAATGAAGAGCCTCATAATACTGACACTCAATTCTGTCTCAGATGTCATAATTATGAATTAAAAAAAAACTTACCCTATCACATCCAAACCACTGAAATGTACAATATATCAGCTGTGTTTTCAATTTGGAAGACAAATATGTAATTTTGGAAATTTTAATTTAAAATCAGAATTTCACACCTTGCACAAACATGTTAAATTCCAAAAAAAAAAAAGTTCTATATGGTGAAGTTCCATTGCTTCATCTGCCCTGGTCATGTTTGGCTTCCCTGCAACAAAAACCTGAACATCACTGAAGCTCCCAAAAAAGGGGTTACAGTGCAAAACTGAGAGGTCCATCAGGTTAGGATACATACAGTGTAATATAAATTTCAAATATTGTTTTGGTATAATGGACTCATCTAATACAATTCTTGTGGGAGTCCTCAAAGTTCAGTCGGTGATTTCATCAGCAGTCCATTTTCTACTTTATAATAAATTTCCAAAAATTGGAAGGTGGCTCAAATAAAGCCTTGTGAGCTTTATGCTCTTCATCTAAGCAGTTCTGATTTCCACCAAAAGCTTCAACCAGTTCAGAGTCTGAAAGAAAACTAAGAACAACATTATGATAACACATGTAATCAAATGTCCACACTTATCTACATTGAGGGAATTTGGTGTTCCAAATTCTTCACTAAGCTGAAGGAAAATATCAAAATGTTGAAACCTTGTGTCTTCCATTCCAAATTCTCTTGTATAAAGATAATGCAATAAAGCAGAAAACATGGGCATGTCTATACCAGGTGTATTGATACCATTATTATCTCTGCTCCATACTTGGATAAGGAAGAAAGCAGTGTTTTTAAACCTGGACACCTTGCTTCCAAAATGGCATAATGAAGAGGAAGACAATTTTTTTGAACTATTAAGTCTGCATTAGTACAATAGTTGTACTCATAAAGACAGGCCATATCTTTCTGCAATGTCTGGGCTTCTGGCCTAGCCAAACTGACTTGTAGAGAAAGCTCCATTATGGCTGAAGTTCTCTCATATTCCTCCATTAATGCAGTCACTTCTCTAACATCCCAACCAGAGAGGAGCTCTTGCATCTGCTTGGTGTGATCAATAGGTCTATTAGATATTCTATGCTTAATAAACTTCTTTTTGAGGGTGACAAGACCAGAGGATCTCTTTTTTTTCCTTGTGACATTAGTGGCCATGGTCAAAACGATGCCATTTTCGTTCAAAATCATAGACTTGCTGAGAAAAGGATGATGTTGCTATAAAAGTTTATTGGTGGAGTGGATGTGGCTCAAGCAGTTGAGCACCTGCTTTCCACATGGAAGATCACATGGTAATCCCAGGGTGCCTCCTAAAAACAAGGAAAACAAAAACAAAAGACAAAAAAAGAACAAAGAAACAAAGGAAAAAACCAACTCAGACGAGCGGGTGTGGCTCAGTGGTTGAGCACCAGCTTCCCACATAGGAGGTCCCACATTCAATCCCCGGCCCCTCTATGTCAAAAAACAAAATGTTGGGCTTGTGAATTATCTCCTACCTTTAGGGAACATGAATGAGGATAGTTAGATGCATTCGCATTCATTTTCTTCAGTCACTCAGGCGTTCCACTGCTGGTTCTTCAGAGTATAATCGTGGAGACATTTAGAAACCTTCAATCCTGGATCCAAGCAGCCTCTTTTTATCCATTTCCAGGAGGATCCTCTTGCTGCCACCAGTTCTGTGGTCCCACTGGCTCCAGCACCCCAACTCATCCTTCTTCTGTTTCTGCCACCCTCTTTGCTCCTGGCAGTGGCTCAGGCTCCAGTACACTCCAGGTTCCCCTTGCCGCCATCTTGACTCCTAGAAAGAGCAGGGATGTTTGATTTTTGTGTTTGTTTTCTTTTACTTTTTTCTAGTAACACCTTAAAATTTTCCATTTTAAACTTTGTCAGATGTGCAAATCAATATTATTTACATTCACAATACTGTAGGAAATTTTTATTAATGTATACAGTAAAATAACAAACATCAGTTTAGGATAAAATTGTCAGTAAGTTTAGGTTCTGAAGGAAGCCAAGGATGGGAGGCATCTTAGAAATCAGAATGGAAGCTGAGGTCAGTTTAAGCAAACTCTTAAATGAGAGAGAGAGAGCTTGGCTCTCTAAACAGACTGCAGCCCTGAGGGAGGGAGGAAAAGAGTTTCTATAACTCATTCTGGAGCTTCACTGCAAAGGTTTAGGTTATGATAATAAATGCTCACTTTGTATTTTTAGGGTCAGGACGTGATGACTTATATCAACTTTGTACTTCTACCTGTTATCATCCTTCTGACATGGGTTGCTAATTTCCTACCAACAGGAATCCTCAGGGAAGGGAGTAGAGGCAGGAGCTCTGGTTTCATATAAATAGGAAAGCACAGCTGCAGAAATAAGGAGGGAGGGTGTGAGGAGAGGAGAGGTAGGGTGGGAGCTCTGGGCCTAAAAAGTAGATCATGGATTTCTTGAAAAATTGATCTTGAATGAAAAATATTAATTATGCTGTGGAATCCTCATTAATGTGATAAATTAACTTTAAAGATTTTTAAATATATTAACCTTTTCCTCTACAGAATTAAATCTTGTGTAATTATGACTTGTTACCTGGATGTTGTATTTATGTCACTTTATGAAATAATTATTAAAAATTTTGTGTAATATTCAATTTATGGCAGCATTATTTTGTGTTCAAAAACGGTTTGCCTAATACTTGATTTCTGAGTGCATTGTGTACATAAGAAAGCTTTCTGTAGATGCTACAAATAAAAATATAACTTAGAGATGATACCAAGGTAAACTTGATTATATCAAATGTAAACTGTATTGTGACAAAAGGTACAGAATCAAATTTAAATAATTGCCAGACTAGAAAAAGATTTGTAATCTATACCTGAGAAAATTATTAATATCATTAGTACATGAAAATTTTCTATAAACTACAAATAGGGAGACAAATTATTCACATAAACATAGTTATAATAATCTTACAGTAATGTTCTTATATTGGGTCAATTTCATTATTACAGTAAAAATGTCTGGTGCAAGCCCCAATGGATATCAATATGTGTTCCCACGATAAGCAGTGTTAGCATCACTTAGGCCCACCCAGGCAATAACTTATGACCACATGGACACATTCATATTCCATAGAAGCATGCCCCAGGTGCACCCCCTCTTCACACATCCCCCCACCATGATACCCCACACCAGTGATCCTTACCTGCCACAGTTGCAACGTTTCTGCAACCCAAAACCTCCCCCAAAACAAAGCGAACAGGGAGTGAATGTGGCTCAAACAATTGGGCAACAGTCATCCGATAGGAGGTCCTGGGTTCAGTTCCTTGTGCCTCCTAAAGAAGACAAGGAGATGCCATAACAAGCAGATTGTACAATGAGCAGACACCACAACCAGTAGACACCACAACCAGCAGGGAGCGAAAGTGGCTCAAGCAGTTGGGAATTCACCTCCTACATTGGAGATTCCAGGTTCAATTCCCAGAGCCTCCTCAAGAAGACAAGCAGACAGCTGAGGGAGCCATCTTGTGGGGGGGAGGAATAAAAAATAATAAAACAACCAAAGTTCTGAAAAATAAAAACAGAAAAACAAAAAAGCTGACAAAAAATAATATTAAAACTTAAAAACTTAAAAATAAATAATCAATCACCATACAAACTGTTCTTTTATGTATTTTGACAATTTTTTTATGTATGTTCCCCCAGTGTCTTTTTTTCACTTTATTTCCCAAAAAGTTTAGGTTATGGAAAATTTACATAGAATGTAGAGGGGATTCCCATATACCCTACTCCCTTCCTTCCTACATCCTCTCCTACAAATAACCTCCTACATGAATATGGTACATTTGTTAAAACTGATGAACAAATATCAAAGCATTGCTACTAAATGTAGTCAATGGTTTACATTATGGTTTATCTGTTGCACGGTATAATTTTACAGGTGTTGACAAAATTTATAATGACCTGAATCCATCATGGAAAGATCATGCAGAACAATTCCAATGCCTGAAAGATGCCCTATATTCCACAGTTTCTTCCCTCCTTCCTCCCCTCACAACCTATGGTAGCCACTAAGTTTCAATTTTTTAAGAATAAGGTTCATAGTTATACACATTAATATTGAGGGCTTGACATACGTGTCTGTTTTCATTTTTTCATTGTTTTTATTTTTAAAGAAGCTTTAGATTACATAAATGTGACATAAAAAATATAGGGGATTCCCACATACCCCACCCCTTCCCCTTCCCAAATTCTCCCACATTAACAAAATATTTCATTATATTTGTACATTTGTTACAATTGATGAAAACATATTGAAACATTGCTGGTAGCCATGAATTATAGTTTACATTATAATTCCCTTTGCCCCACACAATTTTAAAGGTTTTGAACATTTCCAAAGTCCCAACAATGTGCCTGTGTCACACCTATTCTTCCCTCTCCCTCTTCTCAGAACCTCTGGTAGCCACTGCTTTTATATCAATGATACAAGTTCTTACATTGCTAGAATAGTAAGTCTATAATAGAATAATAATTTCAATTTTAATTCACTGTTCATTCCCTAATCTTGAGGATTTTGGGATGGTGATGCCCATTCTGTTTCTGATAGATAGGTATCTTAGTTTCCATGGTTCAGATTGATGGACCTGTCTTACTTGCAGTTGTAGACACTCTCTGTTTTTTGGGATGGGCATTATCTATCGTCATCCTTTTGTTAGTAGTCTTGTGTGAGTCCAATGAACTAGAGTGTAGGAGTTGCAACTCTGCTGAGATTCAAGGTTCAACCAGCATATGAACAGATCAAAAATTTAAGTCTCTGGGACATAAATTTAATAAGAATTGTGCTAATTGTATGTTCAAAAAAAGGGGACAGAAGAGCCACATGTAGCAAATTATAAATGAATCTAACTCTGTTACACTGGAGATCATAAATTCCAAACTGAGGTTCACTGACAAGGTGCTGAATTCTTGAAATTGTCTGCCCTGCTTATAATCTTAATGCCTCTAGAGCCCTCAGGAGCCCTGCTGCTTAAGGCACTATTTTCTGTGGCAGTCAATGAGATGCTGCTGAGGTGTGCATAAGCATAACCTCGGGAATGATCTCCCGACACACTTTGAAATCTCTTAGCCATAAAAAACACATTTGTATTTAATATTTCCCCTCTTTGGTCAAAGTTTTTTTCCAGATGCATCATTAGTCAATGCTTGTTAATAATCCCTCAGTGCCGAGGAAGCTCATCTCCAGGAGTCATGTCCCACACCAGTGGGAAGGTACTGAATCTACATGCTGAGTCTGACTTATAGAGAGGCCACATTAGAGCAATAAGGAGGCTTTCAAGAGGTAATTGTTAGGCAATATATACTACTAGGCTAATTTTCAGTTTCACAAGAAAATGTTCATAAGTACAATCATCAATATCAAGGGCTTGATATAGAATCAAATTAATATATTATAAAATATAATACATTAATAAAATAATATTAAAGAACAGACATTTCTCCAAAGATGATATGCAAACATCAGTAAGCTCATGAAATGATGTTCAACATCATTGGTTAATGGAACATGCAAGTCAAATCCAGAATGAGTTATTACTTCACACCAGATAAGATGGCTATTAAATTAAAAATAAAAATAAAATAATGAGTTGATATGGATGGAGAGTACTGTCTTCTTTTCTGGCCTTCGAAAGCAAATGCTTGAAGAGTGCAAAAATCATCCAGCATGGTTTTTGACAAGGTGAATTTCAAAACCAAAACATCAGCCTGTAGGATGACATGCATGTTTGTTTTGAAAGCTCACAACTTTTACTATATCCTTATTGTTTAGGTACATGACTGTATGAATGATGTACTTAAATAAAATTCAAGGCAGAAAATGGCATCATAGTGCATAGGCACTGCCCAGATATTTTGCAAAAATTGGTAGAGAAAAGGCAAAATCGAACTGGCATGAGCTGTTTTGGTAATCCACAGAGCAAGAAGCTTGAGGGCACTGATCTGGAGGAAGTAGGACAAAGACATAAAAAGCCCAAGGGAAAACCATGAGTTGCTCACCCCTGTGGCAGGAAAAGTCAGGTGGCTAAGGACCATCCTCAAGGCAAATAGCTTCCTGTGGAACCCCTGACTCTCACTAGCCAGTTGAGTTGAAGGGAACATTCTCTGGGAGGAAGAGGAGTCTGGCAAATGGTGGAGAGTGGTATCCTTTCTGTGGCTTTGGGCACCTGAGCCCCTTTTGACTCTCAGGGATGATACCAGCCAGAACTGTGGCTGCCCCAGGGAGAAGGGAGGGGGAAATCTGCTCAGGCAGGCTGTCACACCCAGCCAGGCTAGGATAGTGAAAATTGGTCATGGAGGGGACAGAGACAGGCAACTAACTAGCCCAGCTGCTGAAAACTATGAAAAGTCCAACTGCCTAAGAGAAATGGGGGCAGGAAAAGCCCAGTAAGATTTCAAATGTTTATTTAATCTAAAGATATGCTGTAGTTTAGTGAGGTAATTTCTGCCTTGCATTTAGAAGTTCACTGGTTCAAGTCCTGATACCTCAAAAAAGAAGGTATCTAGGGAGTGTTAAAGCATTAAGCTAGCATCTTATGATAGGGAACTGATAGACTGAATAGCTACTGTTTTATTTTGTGTTTTTTGGATTTTTTCCTTTCTTTTACATTTATTTTGCTAAAATTGTATTCATCACCTGTGGAAGATAGGCTACAGGGTAATAAATTGATGAATACCAGGAGCCTGAGAAGATACCTAGAGGCCTAAGAGGGAAGGCTGTTTTTCCTCAATTGCTTCTTTGTTGCTGTTTTTTTTTTCTTGTTTGTGTTTTCCTTTTGTTTCATTTATTCTTTTTTACATATTTTTTCAACCTCCTTTATTTTTCCTTCATTTTTCTGTGTTCTGACATCTGTTGCATTTCTTCCATTCCTCCACTTCCTATTTGGTTTTCATTTTTTCTTTTTCTGTCTCTCCAC
>JAQZBX010009310.1:0-46341 GCA_029593785.1 Cabassous unicinctus
TTTTTTTTTTTTTTTTGCTACCTTCAATTTAGGTTAACAAAATGAAGTGTTGTTTATTTTGATTAGTGAGTTTATCTCAGGAGATTTATTCATTTTAAATTTGCAAATAACTTTCCTGAATCTATTTCTCATAAGCTAGAATACATGCCATATTTTCTAAGCATTTTAGCTCGGTTATCAGAAAAAGGTAGCTTACATTTTCTCTTAGCAAACATAATTTAACTGACTTTAATGTTTTTAATAATACTGAAGCATTAATTTTTAGCCTTGTTGGAAGGCTCTTTTGAGAACCCAATGAAAGCTATGAATATTCTTTCCAGAAAAAACAAAAACCTTGAGGCCCAATTTAATGAGCTCAGCTTAAAAACTCAGCAATGAGAAGGCAAGAGAATTGGGTGGCAATTAAACCTATTCAGTTATACTCCCATTATCTCTTTTTCTTTAGATAGATAGATAGATACATAGATAATAAATGCACACATACATAATGCCAACACTCACAAATTCTCTAGTTAGCATTTACAAGGCTAATTGTAAATACATAAGAGAAAATGTGCCTTGATATCTGAAGTGTACAAGGCTTAAATGATAAGAATTCAACATCCTCAGCCAATCGCTGTTATTGAATTTTGTGAAATTGATAGTTTCAATGGCAAAATTCTCTTCAATATGACCAAATTTTCCGTGTTCTTATTTATTATTTTATTTATACCATTTTATCCCACAAGGATTCATGTCAAAAAACACCAGACTGCAGAAACAAATCCTATATGATTTCATTATAGAAGGACAAATTCTCAGATATTGTTACTGAAAAAAAATATTTACCAACTAAATTTTTGTACATTTATACTGTTTATGAAAGTGAGTTATTTGTTTGAAGTAGTACTCATGAAGCTGCCTGGATCTTTGTGGGATTGTACTCCTGTGAAACTTTTTTCATTGAATATGTTTGACCTTTAGCTCAGGACTGTGTCATTTAGAGATGCTTTAGAGATAGTGACAAGGTCAAGTCAATTCTTTCCCAAATGAAAACAAGAAGCAAAAAATCCCCTTATAGATTCTTATCAGCCAAATATTTTTGCATAGCTAAGTATCATCATAAATGACTTCTATGAATAGTGCCCAAGCACTTCCTGGCTTAGGATACTTTATACTCTTCCTGTTTCTGTGCTTATACTTTTTCTCTTTATCCTTATCTGCTTCCTCTTTTTCCAACTCCTAATCTCCACCATATCATATCCCAATCTTCATCACTTTCAGTTTGATTTAGAACAGGCTATGAAGGCTTTTTCTACCAATCCAAAACTTAGGAAATGTTGATCAACTTCTTTATATATATATATATATATAAATCTCATCACTTTTTTAAAAGTTTTTTTTAATTTTTTATTATTTTTTTTAATTTTTAATTTTATTTATTTACCACACCCCCCCTTGCCGGTTGTGTTTCCTGTCTGCTCTGTGTGTCCATTTGCTGCGTGTTTCCTCTGTGTCTGTTTGTCTCCCTTTGCTGCATCATCTAGTTGCGCCATCTCTTCACGGGCACGGGCCCTCAGCTTTCCGTGGGCGTGGGCCCTCAGCTCTCAGCAGGCACGGACCAGCTTGCCCTCACCAGGAGGCCCTGGGAACCGAACCAAGGACCTTCTGTATGGTAGACGGGAACCCAGTTGCTTGAGCCACATTCGCTTCCTGATCAACTACTTTTTTGTACTTCTGTATAATAAATATTAAATCCCATTCTTTACAACTAAAATACATATATTATACCTTACTCTACAATTTTCCTGCCTCTAAGTCTTGTCTTTTCAATGACACTATAATATTTAATTGGGGTTATGAGCAGAATTTCCTTTATAAAAGATTCAGTCTGATTATGGTACTCAGCCACCATAATCTATAACAAACTCTTAGCCTCTTATACTCTCTTTTCCCTCATCTGTAGTGAGATTAAGATGGGGAAAAATAAATGTGGTAGTTTTTCTTTTAAACAGTAAATTTGTATCCAAATTTTTTTATTTGGTATAAACTCAAGAACCTAGCAGAATGGAAGATCATTGCATTTTCTCAATACAACATCTTGATTGTAATTTTACAGGGTTATATCAAATTCTTTAGGGAATTTTAAAATTTTCCTCTCTTTAATCTTGTTGAAAGGTAGACAATAATACCTTGGATTTTTAAAAAATATATAGAATATAGATACCTCTGACATATGTAAAATATTAATTCAATATATTATGATGCAAAAAATGAAAAGAAAAATAAGAAATTATTAGATGTATGTAGCTCTGATAATAATGGCCTCTCTGTTGAGAAAATCTGATACAAGAATGTGTTTGAGGAGAAAAGTATTGGATAATGAGGTATTAAGAAAGAAGTATAGAATTCAGCTTTGCAGAGATCTATTCAAATAACTTACTGGGAGTGAAATTTATCTCTAAACCCTGACTTAGAGAAATTTGCTGTGATAAATGACTCATCTGGCTTCCAATGTGTGATTGATATAATGTCTTTTATTGTTTACAAATAAAATGTGTCAGAATTTTATAAAATATATAAAATTTTCATACCTTTGCTCAGATTAAGCTCACATACATATTTGTGACTAACTGAAAAGAGGTATTAGCTAAAGTATCTGAGAGATGATAGCTAACTATTAAATAACCTCCTACAAGGTCTGCCATATTCTAAGAAATTCCCTTCTTTCAGTCTACTTACACAGTGCCAAAAGATTTATATCCATTCAACTAATGTTATTTCCTAAAGCAAATTTGATTATATGTATTTCCTCCTTTCAGCTTCCTGTTAATTTTCAGGTATGTGTTGAATATATTTCTAGCACAGTTGCCACTTTCTTTCTTTCACAAGGATAGAGTCGTCTTCACCCACCTATGATTTTGTCACAATTCTCTCACCTTTTTTAGAAACTCCTTCATCAAATAAGTCTTTTCTGTTAACATTTGCATAACCTGGCCACTCCCTATTCCTTGATTCATTTCTTTCCATTCATAAACCTACTTTTCTCACCTTTTTGAATAAACGTCTACTCTTGAATCATTTTTAGGATATAGTTAGTATGTCTTTTATACTTTTCTCTTCAATACTAGACTTCTTGAAATAGTGGTATATATTCTTTGCTTTCACCTCCCATTTATTGCTCATTCATCTATAATGTGGTTCCTTTCATCATTATAGTTTTCTTTAAAATGTTGCCAATCAAACCTTAATTGCCAAATTTGATACCTAGTCCACATCTTACATGATCTCTCTTAAACACTTGACAAATTTGTTCAGGCTCTCAATCGTAAAACTCTGTTAACTTGAGCATCAACTGTCTTCCAATTAGTCTTTAATAATTATGTTTTTTATATCTTTCAATCTCTCTCTAATATTACTATCTGCAAATTCTTATTTTAATTCTAGATGCCATCTTATCCCTAAGTGATTTTCCAGTCTTATATCCAGTAAGATCATTTAAACATGTTATTTTCTATGATTCTAGTATTTCTACAATCCTTTTATACACAATGAAAAGTTACTTCTTCTTAAAATGCATTTAATTATTTCAGTCACTTATGGAAACCCTTGTCTGGAATGTAGTAGGGTGTAGTTTATTTAGTAATGGTTATTGGTATGGCTTGGAGCTATGTACACCAGAAAAAAATGTTTTTAATATTAATCCATTTCTGTGGGTATGAACCCATTGTAAATAGGAACTTGTGAAGAGGTTACTTCATTTAGGGTATGACCCAACTGACTCAGGATGGTTCTTAATCCTATTACTAAAGGCCTTATAAGGAAAGAAGAGAAGAAAGGAGGCCAGAGGGAGTAGCCAGAAGCTAGAAGTCAACAGAACCTAGAAGAGAAAAGAAAAGCCAGGAGAGGCCTCTGCGTGCATTGCCATGTGACTAAAAAGCCAAGGACCAAAGATCACTGGTAACCAGTCCCAGAATGTCACAAGTATTCCAGAAAAAATCATGGCTTTGAATTTGGACTTCTCCTAGCCTCAAAACCGTGAGCAAATAAATTCCTATTGTTTAAGCCAACCCACTGCATGGTATTTTGTTTTGGCAGTTAGGAAACTGAAACAGCATTTTGAATGTTTCATTAGATTGGTGTTAATGTTTTCCTATATTGTTCTTCCCCCTCCTAAAGGTCATAACAAATATTTCTCTTCAAAGTTCAGTGAAAATATAATGTCTTTATGAAGACATTCTTGATTTAATAGGGTTAAAGAGTCAGATATTTTTTCAAATTTGGCAATTAATATGGCTTGTTTCTGATTGCAACTGTATGCTTCAAGTAGGGGTGGTAACACAATAGTTGAGTATGTAACCTTAAGAGGTTGTTTTTTATGATAGTTACAAAGAAATTGATGATAATCATGATAAGTCACTGATTAACTCATGTTCTTTTCTCTTTAAATGAGCATCAACTATCTACAACTTAACAAATTAAATATAAAATAAGTTTTCTACCATCAGATATTTAATAAATGCCCTTTTATAATATATGCATGCTGTTAATGAATATCATAGAATCTTATAACAGTTGTAATAAGAAAGAAGATATTCAGTTCAAATTAAGATTGTCGATTAAATTAAGTGAATTTTTTTTTTTAATTCCCTCAATTCAGGCAAGAATGGACTTTCATTAAAGTACAACATCCTTATCTTTCCCTGATGCTTTAGCAGTGCATGCCCTGTATTGCAGTTCTTCATTTTATCACCTAAAATGTGTAATGAGATGGTAATTCACCCTTAATGAAATGCCAGGAAGTGTATACCTGAAAAGTATTGTAAAGGCAAAAAAAAAAAAATGTCATTTTAAATAGATACATCTACTTTCTAAGTGACTAACAGTAGGGAGCTTCTAACTCCCAGGTAAATCAGAAAACATGCAAATTGCCTCTTTAAATTCTTTTCTTGTAAAATGGATAGTAAGTGTCAGAATAACCTTGTAGTCAGAGAAAAATCATACAGGGAGAAAGTGTTAAGTTTCAGAACAACTCAGTTTTAAACATTCCAGAGTGTATCAGTATGTGTTGCTGTAAAAAAATAAACACCAGAATATTTAGCAATTAATGATACATAGAGAACATTAATAAGAGTGGGGCAAAATAATACACAAAAAGAGTTTTCTTTTTGTCAATAAGGTGCTTCAGATGGAAAATTATCTTTGTAGTCAGTCAATTGTGTTGCAACCTTGTTTCTATCATTTAAATTTGTCATCATGAGTCAGACAGTTTATCTGTAGGAAGCTTAGTTTCCTCAACTAGAAAAGGTACATAATAACACTGACCTTTCACAGTTGTGTGGAAATTAGGGATTATATATGTAACATATATGGGTGTACCTCCTCAGTTACTTGCAGTTAAAGTTATTATTTCATTAATGGAACTTTCAAGAATAAGAATTTTTAGTGAAAATATATATTTTTTAAACAAAATGAAAACATCACAAAATCGACAAAATGAAAGGCTCATTTTTGAATCGCACATAGGAATATATGTGTCGAGTAATGTGTGATTTAAATAATACTCCTGCCTTGTGGTCTTAAAGAGTCAAGAAGAGCTGCAGCCATAGGCCAGAATACATCTTTGAAAGAGATTGCAGATTTCAAGGTAAACAGTTATTTAATTAAGGGAAAATGTAATGCCTGTTCATGCTCTCCGTAGTTACTCAGAATGATATAAGAAAGTCTTAACAGGAAAAGGCTACTTCAAAAAAGAAATTCACATTGTTTACCATATTCCTGGATTAAACTATAAATACAGACTTTGTTCTAGGCTTAGAGAAATGTAGGTTATTTCATTGGAGGGGCATGGTGGGGAGTCCAATGTAATTATAAACTCAGGCTAGCAAAGCATTCTTCTTGTCAGATTCCTGTGGGGTTCTTGTGTGTTCCTTCTCCCCACTCCCAGTCTGGATCAAGTATCCAGAAATTGAAGAATTCTAGTAGCCAGTGAAGTTTAATGAACATACCCTGACTGCATATATTCATCCACATTATAAAATATAACAAACAAGATTCACAAGCACTGATCAAGAGTTCAAAAATTACATACTTTAAAAACACTGATTTTGAGTGCAGAGGGTAAGTGCAAATCTATGTGTTTGTGTGTTTGTATGTGTGTGTGTATGTGTGTGATGTGGTGGGACACTTGGTGTTATACATGGGTAAAATGAATAATGGAGACACTTGACAGACTCTTCCTCAGGTTATGATGTGTCTTAGACTGTGGAATGATACCATTGTTAAGGGCGCATTGGAAGAGAAAATGTGAGGCTTGGAAAATGCTGGTAAAACAAACTGTGTGGAGGGTAATTGAAGACAAAGAAATATTGGCTTCAAAGTGAGATAACTTCACTTAGAAACAAATTTATAATTAAAGAAGTCAAGGATGGACAGATAATGGAAACTAATTCTGATGTAGGGGGAAGGGGAAACTTCTCATATAAAGGGTCTGGATTACATGCAATACCTTCTAAATTATTTAACAGTGACAATGTTATCCAGAGGAGCATTTTTCTGAGTTTATAGCCATGTAAAGGATAAATCAATAATACTTGTTTAGGTAAACAAACATACACATCTTATGAATTTGGCATAACTTAACTAATGGTATTTGAATTTAAATTCACAGGTGCTGAAGAACGAATTGGAGGAGAGAAAAATTTGTGTCTATATATAATATATACTATATTACTTTACCAATATAGTGCTTCCAAATCAATTTTGTGCTTCTATATGACCCAGTACATTTTGACTTGCAAGAAAATTGCAAGGGATAAAAAAATGGATTCCAAAAATTGAGAAATAAAAGCAGCGCATAGCATTAACAAATTTGTATATAATAGTGTAATGCTCAGTGCAATTAAGAATAAATTAACCAAAATGATCAGAAGAAATCTAGCATATGAATTCAAATAAGTAGTTTTGAAATAATTTTTGTTTTTCCCCAATTATCATTATATATGGATGAATTGAATTATCTATGGCTTAAATAATTACCATGAGCTGCTACAGATGCAACTACTACTCAAAGGGATTATATCTTGATTGGTATAATGTTTTCTATGTTGCCCAGAAGTGAAGTCACCATGGAATGTGAAATTGTGAAAATAGATATAGAAATATCATATTTAAGAAATTTGGTCATTTGCACTCAAAAATCTATTAATCCATTAGAGTTTGCATTTGAGCATAGATACAAAAAGTGTGTAAACAGTTGGTCTTGATCTTTTTGGAGAATGTGAAAACCTGGGTTGTGGCATTAATATGAAGTTGTGGTAGATAAATTATGATTGAATGAGTCTTCTAGATCTGGAATTTCTTAAGCTGGGGATCATAGTTTTCGTGAACAAATAGAGCATGAACTTTGATATATTCTATTTGGAAATTCTCCACTGGAATACAAAATGAACTTTTATTTTTCAGCTACAGAAGTGATACAGTGTTCACCTTAATGAAGTATTTGTGCAACAGTTTTATTCTGCATTGCTTCTTGCATATATTAAAGCTATTTGAATTTGTGCTTTGGTGTTTGTAAAAACTAATCATTACTTTCTGTTATTGTAATCATGATGTTAGTAGTATGTTGTATGTGATAGTATGTGGTAAGTCATATGAAAGAAGGGTGAGACTGGAAACTGGAAGACAAGGGAAAAGTAAAAAGATAGATCTTCAAAGAAATAGATGACAAAGTTATATAAAGCATGTTGAATTTGCATAAAAATAGTAAACTTTGTATTTAAATATTCTATATGTGCAGGAAAATGATAACAATATATTTGAGTTGCATAATGACTGGAATACTGTCATTCATGTGATAGTGCTAAGCCAATGATTCTTGCTGGCAATTGGAACTCCTCTATGTGGTGATTCAGAGAAAATGTATTCTTCCATCTTTGGTCTCTATTATCCCTTAGAGCTTCGTTATTATTGGTATCCAGTCCATGGAAGTAAAATTTACATGTGAAAGAGTAACAGATGCTTCGTAGAAGCTTCAGTCAACAAAAAGCACACCACTCTACTTGTATTCTATTGGCAAAATGCCTAATACCCACAACCATACCTAATCTACAAAGAAGGCTGGGAAATGCAATCTCTTGTCCAAGAAGAAGACAGATGGACTGGTGAAAATTTAACAGTGGTGTAAACCACAGTGACATAAAAAGAGCAGCTGGTTGGAGATAATACAAGGATAAAACTATATCAATGAAGATCAGAAGCTCCACAATAAATAAAGATGGGGAACAGTTTTCTGATATAAGTTGAACAATTTAAGAAGCAGCATTTGATTATGATAAAAAGACCTAGATTTGGAGCCTGATGATCTGAGTTCAAATCCTGACTGTCTGAATAAAAATATTTATGAAAATGAGGTTAATTCAAAAATTAAACATCAACAACATAAAGGCTTGAAGAATTCTCCCTTTCCGTGAAGCATTGATACTTCCTGGTTCATGGTCTTGGAACAGTCCTGACTGATATGCATAATTCTGGATCAGAGTAAAATTCACCTTACTATAACGTGTTTTCCGAATGCCAGATATCCAACCAGTAGCATCTGGAGTGATATAAACTGCAGACCTTCTCTTTGCTTACATTCATGTGTACATAATTCAGGGCCTTACACTATTCCTCACTAAAGAAGCCCAGGGCCTCCTAGAAAGTAGCAAGTCCTGGATTCTGGGGCTGGGAAGAGGATGTGCCTGGAACATCCTGCTATTATTGGAAGGTATTGCTGGTCTTGACAAGATTTTTTCTTAAAGAAAAGAAGTCATGTTCAGCCACAGGAAGAAGAGCTGAAATGTGATGGAAATTGCCAGGTCATAAGTGAAAATGAAGTTCAATAACAGATGCATGAAATAAAAGATCCATTTATTTCAAATTGATTTTCATGTAAAGTTAGAATTCATGCTAATATTTTATGTAAGATAAGGTAAATGAAAATACAGAATTTGAATGTGTGTGTATGTATATGTAGTAACAAGTGAAAATTGTGAGAACAATGACAGTTTCTGTAAAAAACAGGTGTGCATCCTCGAAAATGTATGTATTCTAGGAAAGTGAGGTGGGGGAGCAGAGTCTTTTACTTCATGAAGTTATTAAGTAACTAGTAACAACTGGCATTGTTCAACTCATCTCCATCTCATTCAGCCAGGAGAGTAAAGAAATGATGGAGGAGCACATGTGGGAATCTAGTAGGATCTATTCCAGTAAGTGGTAGATATGACTTTTACTCACATTCCATTGATTATAAATCAGACATGTAGCCACACTTTACTGCAAGAGATACTGAGAAATATATTCTGACTCAAAGCCAAGGAAGAGAAGGACATCAGAAATAGTTAACAATCTCTGCCAAATAATGGTTTGTGTAATTGTAAAAAGTATGCATCAATGATAATGCATATTTGTTTTGTGCTAGCTAACAAATTAAACATATGTCATTGCTAATTACAGGTATTATACAGAAGCATTAAGTAATTACTTTTCCTTGGTTTGGAACTCTCAGGAAGTAAATACTTGAGGTTAGAACTCCACGGAATGAATGTACCCAGTCTATAAAAAGTATGAGTTGGAGATAGAGATTTTCAGAAACAAAAGGTAGGGTAATGGCCAAATTAAGCTGAAAAGTTAAAAATATAATGACACAAAGTAAAGCAAGTTTTGAAAGCAAGTACCTATGTATTTTTTCTCCAAAGAAAAAGATAAATTATAATTAGAGAATTTCTAATGGATTATTTATTGGGGAGTAAATAATGTCTTCTTGTGAGAAGGTCAGAGTGGGAAGAATAAACATTTGATAGATTGAAAGGATATGGATATCTCCATGAAATGTGAAGTTAAAAATGTGCAATCTCACAACCCTGAAAACTCTGGTCTTTTTTCATACTTGTGTTTATTGTGTATACATGATATGTTGGAGGAAAAATTGCTTTGAATAAATAATTTTATTATCTACATTTGAACCATGCCTGTCATCATTTCTGTTTTGACAGGATATTTAGAGTATATAGAAGGATACCTGTGAATGACACTTAAATGTAAACATCTGCTCAACTATGAAAATATATTCCACAATATTATATTCATCCTTCTTCTTGAGATTTTCTGTTCCTTCTTCAGCCTGCCAGTATAATCCCTAGATGAATCACTGCTATGGTCCTACTATCCAATAAAATGATATGAGTAATCTTAATTATGACAATTTTTGATAGTTTAGGTATTGTCATATCATTAACTCCAATATTTAATTGGTATCCATAAGAATATTGCATCTTATTTAATCTAAAGAGAGGGACAGATGTATCCCAAATAAGAAATGAAGAATATTTTGAAAAAAAGCATACAAATAAGCATAATGAACATTGTAACTAAAAGTAGTAATGTGTACTGGATACTGTTAAGGGGTATTCTTACTTTGTCTTGAAGCCTCAATAATATATTATCTCTTCCAAACCTTTAGCATTTTATCTCTTTTGATCTTTAGTTTTGACATTGTTTGATCCACTGTGTACACAGCATCCATTCATTTCAGTCATATAATAATTAGAAATATTTAAAATCTAAAAACCAAACCAAGCCAAAAGGAATAGTAATTGAATGCAATAATGCCTCTTGTAATTCCTAGATCATTGGCTGATCTGCAAAGTGCTTTGCATCTTCTCCAGACTCTCAAAACATTTCAGGGAATGCTAGAAAATTAAAATATAATGTACACTTGTGTGAGAATGCCATACATGTTTTTGTATGCAAGTTTTTATCTCCAATTTGTTAGGGTTAATTAAAGAATTTTAAATGATCAATTATTCTTTAAAAAGTTCTTAGAAGTGATTGGAGCATTTTAAGTTATTAATTATTCCTGCAAAAATTCATATGGAATATTTTACCAACATTTTCTTAACCAATACTCATGTGTTTCATTCAGAGCCCAGTCAGAAACAAGACTACAATAGCAATTTATTGTAAAAATATAATATAAAGAATGTTTAAAAGTAAATGATACTATCTATTAAAAGGATAAAATTGAACTCTTAGGAATACATAAAGAGCAAATGCAGGTAGCACCTACTGCCTTGAGGGTTAAGGGAAAATAAACATGAAAGAAACTAAGAACTGAAAAAACCCTAAAATTGAGATTCAGATCTCATTGTAAAGGACATGACGGACACGAAATCACAGCCTGCAGGCAGTGTGGGCCAGAGGGTCCTGCTGATGGCAGAGACTCCTGGAAGTTAACAGGCTAGAGTTTGTTCTTAACTCTGCTGAGGGGTCTGCTGGGGAAGTACCACAGGACTCCCTACACATCCCTCTGCTGACAGTCCCATGATAGGAAAGAAGACACAAGAGAGCCAATAAGTGAAGCTCCTCCTTTACTCTGGCCTTGTAGTATCCTCCCAGCACCTCTATTGACAAAGCATAGCTTTACATAAGCAGGGCAATGAATGGTGAATTTGGAGTTTTGAGAAAACAGATTGATACCTGACACAGGCCACTCCTTTGGCTGCTAAGCTACCATATGCACCCTTCTACCTGCATTTCAATTTCAATGAAACAATGAAAAAACTTTTTACTTTCTGCCTAACTTGATTCTGCTATCCTTCACACAAGTGAAAATTTTCTTACATTTTCCCCAAAATGTGGAGAAAGTCCCAACACTCATGGAATCCACCTATATTAATTTCTCCTCAAACTCTGTCATAAATCCACTGACTGTTTTAAATCCTAACTGCCAACAATTTGTTTTTGAAATAATTAGGGGGAATAAAGAGAAAAAGGAGATCGTGAATTTAACAAACAAATGCATACACATAGCAAGGCAAAAAATGAGCAAAATTATTAGTCCTTGTTTCGGAAATTAATATCAATGCCATTTTTTTCTACTACCCATTCCATATTTTCCTGGCCCTTAGAACTTCTGCTGGTTGGGGTTATTTACCTGTTGGGCCAACCCAAACCTTCATTTTTAAAGGGTTTGAGTGCTCTGTAATTTTTACTTTTTTATTTGCTGTAGCTGTCCATTAAACTTAATTATTGGGCATGATAGCACCAAGCCGAAACCCATAGAATTCCCCAAGTTCCAGGCATAGTCCTCTTTGCCTTCAATTTTTAGCAACAACCAAATTTCCTTTGGTAATTGGCACCAATTGCTCCAGCCAGTAGGGTAACTCCTCTTTTGCCTGTTGATTTAGTGACATTAGGATCTCAAAATAGCCTGTTGGAAGTCTTATTTTAAAGTTCAATGGAATCACTACTGGAACCCTAATGGAAGCATTTCCCCCTGGGAAATAAGACCTCTAAACCATGAGAGTTAGAACTTATTAGGACAGGAAACAGGAAATGTCTACAAGGAGGTGGTGGGGTATAATAGTGAGAAGAACCACTCCCACTTACACCCCTTGATCTTCAGGCCTGTTTATTTTGGCTCTAAGTAAGACAACACAAAATAAACATCCCTGATTCAAAGCATATAATGAATCTATAGTACAGAAACCAATCCTTTCAAGGTATTATCTCCCAACTGGTGCTATAACTTAAACTTTGGTAAGCCATTCCATTTTTCTCTTAATCCAGTAGTTTGTGGATAATGAAACATGTGGTAAAACTCCTTACTCCCTCCCATGAACATGATATCATCAATATAATTTCTGTGTTGTGAATTGAGTTTCTCAATCAGGAGCAGGGTTTTTGTTGTTGTTGTTGTTGTTGTTGTTGCTATTTCCTTTTTCAGAATACCATGAAGCTGGAAAAGACATTCTATTAGTCCATGAAGGGTGATTTTGGAAGAAGTACATATTAGTTTTTTTATTGCTGCCGTAAAAATCACCATAAACTTAGTGGCATAGCAAAACACACATTTGTTACCTTACTTACTGCTCTATAGGTCAGAAATATGGTATGTGTCTCACTGGACTAAAATCAATATGTTAACATGTATTTTAGTTTGCTAAAAGCTGCTGGGAGCAATATACCAGAAATGGGTTGGCTTTTATGATGCGGATTTATTAAGTTAAAACTTACATTCTGAGGCTATGAAAGTGTCTAATTCAAGGCATCATCAGGAGGTCCTTTCCTCCCCAAGGACCAGCTGCTGGTCATCCTAGAATCCTCTCACATGGTAGGGCACAGTGGCAGCATTTGCCAATCTCGGTCTCTGCCTTCTCCCCTAGGCCTCATTGCTTTCACTTCAGACTGTGGCTTTTCTCTCTTTTAAGTTCATTGATTTCAGCTTCTGGGGGCTTCTCTCTGTCTCTGCATCTTTTTTTTTTCTTCTTCTTCTTTATGTATCTGTGGCTTTTTATTCCTCTATTTATAAAGGACCTCAGTAAGAGAATTAAGTCCCACCCTGGGTCACACAACCTAATCAAAGGCCTTTACTGAAGTGATTTAATCAAAAGTCTACAATGTATATACAGGCTTAATTCTTTTGTGGAACAGAGAATTATGTCCTTAAGCTAACCCATTTCTATGCTTGTGAACCTATTGTGTATCTGGGATCTTTTGATTAGATAGCTTCAGTTCAGGGCCTTTGAATAGATTGTGGAACCAAGAATAGGTCCTAATCCTTTTGCTGGAGTCATATATAAACGAAACACTGAGAAAGAGTGCTGCCATTTTACCCTGCCATGTGAGAGAGGACTGCAGGACCACCTACAGCTACAGAAATACAGAGAAACCCCCAGAGGCAGAGAGAAAGGCCAGAGGCTGGAATCAGTGAAGCAGCCTGGGACTGAAGCAATGAGGCCCCCAAGAGGTTAGGCCCATCAAAGCTGAAAGAGACAGGCCCAAAGGAGATGAGCGAAGAGAGTCGAGGAGCCACCATTGCACCCTGCCATGTGCTTCATTGCCCACAGCTGAGCTCAGAGAAAGCGTCATCAGATGAGGCCAACATGTGCCTGATCACACTCAGCTGCAATTCAGTGAGAAAGCATCTCTTATGATGCCTTGATTTGGACATTTTCACAGCCTCAGAACTGGAAGACTTTACCCTAATAAATTCCTATTATGAAAGCCAACCTATTTCTGATATAGTGCATTGTCACTCTTTAGCAAACTGAAACAATAGGTTTACATGCACAGGAATGGATTAGCCCTACGGACATGGCTTTCTGGAGTCCATGAAAGCTTCAAACGGCCACAGCCAGTTTTGTTGCTTTCTGGAGGTTCTATGGGAGAATTTATTTCTGTTCATTTGGATGGCTAGCAGAATTCATTTCCTTGCAATTCTAAGAGTAAAGTCCCTGTTTTCTTGCTAGCTATAAACTGAAGGCCAGTTACAGCTTCTAAGTAACTGTCACATTTCATGACAATAGCCTCCTTTTCCTATCAACAATGCTGGGAATATTGGGTCCACTCCTTCTGAGGTCACATCTCCTTGATTTTTCCACCAAAGATGCATTATTTTCTAACGGCAACTGTGAACGTTCTCTGCTGCTAAGAACTCATGGAATTAGAGTGGGCCTTCCCATATACCTCAGGAAATTCTCCATCCAAATATCTATAATTTTAATCACATCTATAAAGTTCCTTTTGCCTAAGTAGTGTAAAATCTTCACAGAACCTGGGCATTTGAGATATCTTCACAATATGTTTGTATTCTGATAGGTTCATACATATACCTCTTCCCTGTAATTCTTTGCCACCAGTCTTCCAATCTTGTTCTTTCCAAATCCCTAGCCATCGAACCAAATTATTATCAACTTCTCACTAATCAATATAGACCCATATTTCTGCATTAAATATAGCACTTGAGATTCTGCCAACTGGGGGAATTTTACTTTATTGATGTCCTTTAAGTTCATGAACTTTTGGTATGCATATGTAAACTGAGCCGTACTATTTTATCCCTCAGTAAAATATACACAAAGAGTATTAGACCATGGAAGGGATTTTGAGAAAGGAAACAATGCAGCAGGAGTCAATGTTAAAAGTATCTGCTCATGCAACTAACATTCTGAACTTAGTCCTTCTCATTACCATTTCACTTGACAATAGATTGCTGCCATGTATGCCCAATCTTATGGCTTAGTGGGTCAGAGAGCACCCTGTTTATGATAGGAAGCTCAGGTCACATGGTTTACCTGATGAGGGAACAGTCTGCACCAAGGTCAAGGAACAATCCAGAAGATTTTGTCAAAAGAAGGATAGTTATCTGCAAAAGGGTGCATAGATTTGCTCTAAACTCTTATATTTCTGTGCCAGATTCTCTTATTGGTGCTTTTCAGAGGCTCCATACTGCACCCTTATTTGTCACAGACACTTCAAGATCCCTGGATCTCCTGGACCCTAATGCCCTAGTGGAGGAACAGCTTGCACTGCAGACTGGATTTGATGCAAAGATGACTTTGCCTTGGTTCCCACTTAGAACTAACCACATTACAGTTGTCTAAGTACATGGCTAGAAGTGGCATTCTCAAGTGAGTTATATATTACTTGCAAAATCCAAACAGGTCTCCCACAGCTTATATTTCTATTTCATGATGTATTCCAAACAGAAGCAAGTTGTCTTCCATATTGTAAGGGATATTTCAATGTTCTTCATACCACTAGACCCTTAGAAACTTTACTGAGGTGGTGGGCACCTGAATTTTTGTGGGGTTTATTTCCCATCCTCTGATTTTTAGATATCTTATGAAACCATTTAATGTACTACTTTCTTTTCCTTATATCTAATCAGCATAATATAATTAATGTAGAGGATTGGTTTGAAATTTTGTGCAAATATATGAAGATATGACAAAGAGTACGAGAGTAGTCATAGATCTGAAGCAAGAGTGTGAAAAGTTGTCCATGCTGGAACAATGCAAACTGTTTCTGGTGGTCCTTGAAAATTGATATCTAATTAAAAGCAAAAGGCAGGTAAATAACCGAACACCAAGTAACAGGTCTTTGTTGATTTGCTTCAGAAAAGATCTGAAACAGTAGCTTAAATCTAAGTTAAGACCTGATTAAGTATACAATAATTCTCAGATATTCTCTACAATTTATCGAATTCACACAAAGTTCAAACAAGGGAGTTAAATATGGATGCTATGGATAGCCTTACCCCTGCATCTTTCAAATCTTTGTGACTAATCATCTCTGCAATTCCAGAAGGATGTTCTGATTAACTACTTTGGTAGTAAAAGGAAGTTCCAGGGATTTCCACTAAGTTTTTTTCTATGATAATGATACTTATTGCATATACCAGAGAGGCAATATAAGGATTCTTCTATTTGCCAAGTATTTCTAAACCAATTATAAATTCAGTAACTAAGGAAATAGCCACAGGGAAGGGCTTAAGATTAACTAGGTCCATTGCTAGCAAAGTTGGGTAAATACATCATCATTGCCTTACAACTGTTAGCCCCCAAATTCACTGGTGGGCCACAGTGATGTTTTCAGTCCCAGACATTAACATCAATTGAAAGCCATTGTTCGGAAATCTCCAAAATTCGGAGTATTTCCTTTTCCCACAATAAATAGTGATTCTAGACAGGAACCTCATATTTCTTTGGACTACAAATTCATTGGCTTTACTAATTTACCACTATCCATAGTCTTTTTTATTTCTTTTTTAAAAAATACATGATTCCACAGAGCATAACCATAATTAATTTATTGCAAATTCACTATGCACTTGCTCCTTAGGTAGGAAAAACCTCAACAATGAACTTTCTTATTTTATGCCTTTACTAATGACACTAAAAAATTATACAAAAAAAAAAAAGCCACACAACTGCTGTGGTGGTTTTGAAAATTCATAATAATAAACCTCATCTAAATTATGCCTGTCTAAATTATGCTTGACATAAGTTCACTTCTTTCAGTTTTGAAATAAATACTGTATGGTTTCTTTTCTCTCATTAAAACAACTATTCTGCTCTCTCTCACTTAACTCACTCTTATCTGATGACAATTTTCATATCACTGAGAATATAAAAACCATCAAATGTGAATTGCTTCATTTAATGCAAAATATGCAAAACCATCAACTTTGCACACATCAATTTGTACATTTTTCTAGGTATTATGGAGAATAAGTGGGACACATACCCTGTATTTTCTAGAGACTCAGCTTATACCTCACATAGTTCATATGAAAAGAATTTATTGACCTACACAGATAATGCTTCTCTAAGAAATTACTTAAAGAATAGTTATATATGTAATTCTATGGAACTTTAAGTGAGATGTGTGCAGACCTAAGAAAACAAACACAGATGTTGAAGCCCTGGAGGCTACCAACAATGAAAAAAATCAAAGGGGAAATGGGAAGAAATCATGTCACAACTATGAACTAGAGCTCAGTGGAGGAGGCCCATCCATAGGAGCACTAATCATGAAGGGTCAAAGCCTCTGTCAAAGGCACAGCACTGAAACAGGGAGAAAAGAGAAGAAGCAACCTGATTTCACTGTCATTATGTTTTTGATATCTTGAAGATGGTTGCATTGACTTAATCCAACTTGGAACCTGCTAGAAAGGAATCCAGGTGAGATGCTCTATGAGAGTCAGCTCCTAGGTTAGAGAACAGGATAGATAAGATTAGAGAATGAATAGGGTTTCCTGGAGCCTCCTTGTTGCACAAATGTGACCTCACTCAAAGACAAACTCAGCATATAAATACATTACCTTCCCCCCTAGCATGGGACATGACTCCTGGGGATGAGCCTCCCTGGCATTGAAGGATTACTTTCAAGCACCAACTAGCAATACAACTGGAAAAAGACCTTGAACAAAAGGGAGGAAATGTAAAGACAAACCGGTTTATATGGCTAAGAGACTTCAAAATGAGTTGGGAGGTCATTCCAGAGGTTACGCTTATGCACATCTCATTGACTGCCAAAGTAGATATTACCCTAAATAGCAGGGTTCCTGAGGGTTGTGGAGACATCCAGACACTATAGTCAGGACAGATAGCTCAGGAGCTCGGTGCCTTGCCAATGGGCCCTACTTTTGAATTTATGCTCCCCAGGGTCACAGAGTTGGACTCAGTTGTGGTTTCTCTACACATGGCTCTTCTGTTCTTCTATTTGAACCTATAATTAGTATTAGAGTTGACTAAACTTGACAAGTAATAAATACTGAATAGATATACTTCCTTGACATATTTTTCTTATAACACATATTTCCTCAATTTATTATGAGTCAACTAACTTCAGTTAGGTCTCCCTGCATGCATTGCTCCTCAGAGAGCCGTACATCAAAGAACTCACTGAAGAGGTACTAGCATAGAGAGACTTAAACAGTATGGTAATTTTAAGAACTGAAAAAAAGGCCAAATGTGGAATTCAGATAAAAATATGCACAATTTTAGTTTAATGAGCATTTCCCAAACTTATTTATTAGAGAATACTTTGTATCTCATATCATCTATTGTTATTTCAGAAATTTAAGAGGCTACTTTCTTGAACCTGAGAGTTCCTCAGGGTCTTCAGTATAGTCATTCATTTTCACAAACTTCATATTCATGCTGAGAAATACCATCCAGTTTCCTGGTTGCAGCCACTAACCAAATATTCCAAACAATGAATTTATCCCTTATTTTCCTCTGAGTTTCAAGTTTATATATTCAGCTGTTTGCTTCTTATATTTCCTTATTTGTCCCAAAAGAATCATACACGTCTTGTTTCAAAAATGCAGCACCCATCTCCCTACTTTATATGCTGCTCATCCAAATTTCTCTTTCTTCCTGAATGACATTATGATATGACCAAGTATTTTAGACAGTAATCAGGTTCTCCAGAGGAACAAAACCAATAATACATACATATGGAGAGAGAGAGTGTGTGTGTGTGTGGGGGGGGTTACATAAAGAGATTTATCATAGGAATTGATTGGTTTATGCAACCATTGGGATTAGCTAATCTGAATTCTATAGGGCAGGTCACAAGCTGGGAACTCTGATGAAGGTGAAGTTTTGTTCCCCAGAAGAACCTGGCTGACTGAAGAAAAAGGCAAAAATTCTTCTTTCTGATTACTGAAATCCTTAGTCCTTGCTTTAAGATGTCACCACCATCTATTACCAAAATTTTCTATCACCCCAAATAGAAACCCTGTATAATTTAAGCATTACATTTCCATTCCCTAACCTGACCCCCAACCCCCTAACATATAATATAGTTTCTGACTTTAGGAATTTAGTTATCCTAATTATTCCATATAAATGAGGTCATGCAATATTTGGCCTTTTGTATCTAGCTTATTTTACCCAACCTGATGTCTTCAAGCTTCATCTATATTGTCACATGTATGTGAATTTCTTTCTTTTTTATGGTTGAATAATATTCCATGATATGTATATATCACATTTTACTCATATATTCATTGGTTGATGGACACTGGGGTTGCTTCCTTCTTTTGGTGGTTGTGAATAATGCTGCTGTGTGCAAATATCTGTTCAAGGTCTTGCTTTCTATTCTTTTGGTTATACATCAGAAGTGGGATTGCCAGGTCATATGATATTTCTATACTAAAATTCTTGTGGAACTACAAAACTGACTTGCACAGGATTTGCACCATTTTACATTAGTATAAATAAGGAATGAGTGCTCCATTTCCTTTACATCTTCTTAACCACTTATAAATTTCTTTTAATACTAGCCTTTCTAGTAGTTGTGAAATAGTATCTTATTGTGGCTAGATATGATTTCTCTAATGGGTAATGCCATTAAACATCATTTCACAGGTTTATATTTCTTCTTTAGAAAAATATCTATTCAAGTGTTTGGCCCATTTTTAAATTGGCTTGTTTGTCTTTTTGCTGTGATGCTAAAAATTTCTTTATATATTCTAGAAAGTAAACTTACCAAATATGTGGTTTCCAAATATTTTCTCCCTTTGTGTAGGTTGCCTTTTTACTGTTATGATAAAGTACTTTGATGCACAAAAGTTTTTAATTTTGATGAAGTGAAATTTATCTAATTTTCCTTTGTTCCTCATGCTTTGAGTGCAAGACTATTGCCTAACACATGGTCTTAATTATGTCTATGTTTGCTTTTGGGGGTTTTATACTTCTGATTCTTATATTTAAGAAGGTCTTTGATACATTAAAAAATTATTAGACAATCTGTGGGTTTACAGCACAGGTAAGCATAAAATGCAGTTTCCCGTATACCACCCCACCACCATCTTGCATTGGTGGGGAACATTTGTTACAATTAATGGAATCCCATTTTTTAATTGTACCTTTTTAATAGTAGTTATATTTGTTACAATTGATGAAAGATTATTAAAATAGTACTATTAACTATCATTCACAGTTTACATTAGGTGTAAGTTTTACCCATGTATCACCCTATAATTAACAAATTTTATTAGTGTCATATATATGCTATATTTCATGAAAGAACATTTTTATACTTGTCCTATTAACTATAGTCTATCATCTACAATAGTGTTCACTGCATTATATAGTCCTTTGGTATATCTTTTAATTTTTATTCTGGTAACAAATACAACCAAAATTTCCCCCTTTAACCACATTTACCTATATAATTCTGTGCTGTTAATTATAGTCACAATAATGTGCTATCATCACCATCATTCATTTCCAAACCTGTACAATCAACCAAAATAGAAATTCTGTACAAATTAAGCATAAACTCACCATTCTCTAACCCCAATCTGTCTCCTAGTAATCTATATTCTAGATGAGTTTGCTTGTTACAATTAGTTCATATCAATAAGATAACACAATATTTGTCCTTTTATGTCTTTTTATTTAACTCAGCATAATGTCCTCAAGATTCATTCATGTTATCACAGGCATCAGGAATTCATTCCTTTTTATGGCTGAATAATATTCCATTTGTTTTAGTTTGCTGAGTTGCTGGCATGCAAAATACCAGAAATGGGTTGACTCTTACAATGGGGATTTATTAAGTATTAAGCATACAGTTCTGAGACCATGAAATTGTCCAAATCAAGGATCCATCAAGTGATATTGTCTTCCTATAGACCAGCTGCAAGTCATCCTGAACTCATCATATGGCAAGGCAAACGGCAGCATCTGTTTATCTCCCTTCTCTTTTGGGTTTTCTTGCTTCAGCTTCTGGCTTCCTCTGTCTTTTTCTCCAAATTCATCCCATTTAAAAATGACTCAAGTAAGAAGATTAAGACCCACTCTGGTTATGCCTTACTGAACTAATTTAATCAATAGGCCCTCAACTGAAGTAACCTAATAAAAAAGTTCCATCTACAATATGTCATACCCTCAGGAATGGATTAGCTCTAAGAATGTGATTTTTCTAGGGTCCATAAAACCTTCAGACTACTACACTCTATCCTCTCTACCCAGAAAAGACATGTTCCTTCCATATGCAAATACATTCATTCCATCATAATATTTAAAAAGAACCTCAAATCATTTCAGTAACAATATTAAGTACAAAGTCTCATAAAAATCAATTATAATTATGGTCTGTCCTGGGGCACAATTTTCCTCAGGCTGTGGACTCTGAAACTTACAAAACAAGACATCTCCTTCCAATAAAAAAAGGATATACATTTGCATTACCATAGGGAGAAATTGGAAAGAAAACAGGTGCCACAGGTCCCAAATACTTATGAAACCCTCCAGGATATACTCTATTAGATTTCAAGCTCAGAGAGTCATCTATGGAATGATATCTTATCTTCCACACCTGATGGAATGACAGCATCAACTTTTCCAAGGAATTGCCCAGGGGCCGTGTTCTCAGTTCCACCCTTGTCAGGTATCTGGGTAGCAGTGAAGTTGAACTCTAAGCTCCTCCTTCTGAGAACACTAGAGTCATGGCCAGACACTCTGCAATTAATGGGGCACAGGCTCAACCCCCTCAGAACTATGGTGTGGTAGCCAGACTCTTCCCAATCCCTGGGGCGTATGTTCCACACCCTCTCTGTAGCCTGGGGTGACTGCACTCTTTCTGAACAACGGGACAGAAGACCCACCCTCTTCAGGTGCCACGACATACTCATCCTTTCCACACAATAATGAGCTCACTCCCTTGGACCGAGAAGTTGTGTTCAATCCAGACCACAGCTTCCATGGTTCTGCCTTTGCAGTCACTTTTCCTTCAATCTGTCTTTTCTCCATCCCTTTTATTTCAGGCTGACAGTGACTCTGTTCTTATATATCTCACAAAAAAAACTTGTCAGTTTTGCTTGCTGCACACCAGGGTCCCAAACTAAGGACAGTAAGACCTTCCAAAGGTTCTTTCTGGATAACTGCATTTCCAATCCTGACTTGCACTGAAATGGCTGATTGTTTCCATGTTCATTTAAGTCCTTTCATGGGGCACTATTCTTGGGGACTCATTTTCCAGAAACACAGAATTTTCCAAACCATCAAGTTTTGGTTTCTTTGTGCCCAGGAGTTTAGTTTTCAGTTTATTCCTTTCCTCCTGCTTTTTACTATAAGCATACATTCCACACTTTGGAAATCTCCTAAGCGAAATATGCAAGCTTGTCACTTTCAAATTCTGCCTTCCATTGAGCATCAGGACTCAATTTTTCACATTTTCTGCCCTTTTATTTTATTTATTTATTTATTTTTTTTTAACTGTACTCTAGACTTCCATTCTTTTCTCTCTGTTTCTTGTCTATTTGTTTTTTATTTTTTTATTGTGGGTGGGTTGCTTTTCTTTCAGTCTGCAGTGACACATTCACCCTTTCTGTCTAAGACCTCAAAGGAAGTACTTTTAGCATCCATATTTCTAAAAAGAGTCTCTTCAAAGTAATTTAGGTATTATCTATCAGACATCTCACAATTCTTTCAGAACTTATCCCTTATCCATTTATAAAACTATTCCCACATTTTTGATATTTACAATATGAGCTGAAATGCAAATTGAATCACTGTTACTAAAGAAGGTCTATAGTTTATGGTTTTTACTTTGTGTTATACAGTTTCATAGGCTGTGACAAATGTATAATGACATATATTCATCATGGCAGTAACATACAGAGAAATGCCAATGCCTTAAAAATGCCCTGTGTTCCACCTATTCTTCTGTTACCACATGATAATACCTATTCTCACCCCTTCATGTTTGTTCATTTCTCAATCCTGAAGAATTTGGGATTATGTTTGCTCTGACTGCTTTGGTTTGAGAAGGGGCTTAGATATAATGGGGCAGATGGAAGGAACTGTTTTACTCGCACTTGTAGATTCTCCATGTTTTTTGGGGATGAGGCTAGTCCATCATCATTATTTTGTTAGCTGTCCTGGGCAAGTCTGAAAAACTGGAGAGTAGATTTTGGCCACAACTGGGAGTCAGGGTTCAAGTGGCATATGAACAGCCCAAAGATTTAAGTCTCTGAGACATATATTTAACTAGTATAGTGATAACTACAGGTTTAAATAAACAGAGTAAAAAACCTCACAAGTAGAGAATTTATAAATGAGTCTATCTCTGCTATATTGGGGAACTAGATTATCACATATTCCCAAATAGAGCCCGCTGAAAGGGTGTTGGTTTCATGTAGCTGTGTGCCTTTCTTATAATGTCCTGATGTTCCTAGAGCTCTCAGAGGCACTTTTGTTTGAAGTTTTGCTTACTGTAGCAGTGAAATATATTGGAGATGACCTCCCAACTAACTTGTAGCAATAAAAACTCAAAAAAAAAAAATTTAGTGCCTCACCCTTTTTGTCAAGGTCTATTTCTACATGCATTGGTGGTTGACTCTTGGTAATAATCCCTCTATGCCAGGGAGGATCATCCCCAGGAGTCATGTCCCATGTTGGGGAGAATATAGTGAATTTACTTATTGAGTTTGGCTTAGAAAGAGGCCACATTTGAATAGTAAGTAGGTTTTCAGAAGGTATTTCTTAGGCACTATTACAATTAGGTTAAGTTTCATTTTTACAGGAATAAGGTTCTTAAGTAGTGGCATTAAGATTGTGGGCTTGACATATTGACCTGTGTTCTTTAATTAAGCACTGCCTATATTTTCCAAAGATTTTTGCCATTTTATTTGAGAAACTACCAGGATTCCCCAGGTTGGGTGTTTAATATGTTGTTATCTACTGTGTGGGTCTCTATCTATTGAAAAACTATACCTATGACAGCACAAATACATTCAAATCTTATGGAGGTATGCTTTATTTGCATTTTTCCCTATATATCACCCCACTATAATCATTCAGTACTAGTGACATATCTTTGTTATAGTTCCTGAAAGAACATTCTTATAATTTTATTCTTTTTAAAATATAGTAAACTTTATTTTTTTAAGATTTATTTTATTTTATTTTATTTTTATTTATCCTCCTCCCTCCCCCAGATGGTTCTCCTGTCTGTCCGCTCATTGTTTGCTCACCTTCTCCAGGAGGCACTGGGAAAAAGCTGCGATAGCCCACATATGAAGCAAGTGCCCAATAACCTGAGTCACATCCACTCCCTGCGGGCTGCAGTGTCTGCTGGCTTGTGGTAGCTGCTTGTTTAGGCATCTGCTCATAGTGGCAGATATGGCGTCTAAATCCTTGCAGAGGAAGTGGCATCTAACTCGTTGTGGCAGGTGTGGAGTCTAGCTTATTACAGCAGGTGCAGCATCTGCTTGTCATCTTTAGGAGTCACTGGGACCCAAACCTGGTACCTCCCATGTGGTAGGCGGGCACCCAACTGGTTAAGCCACATATGCTTCTTAAAACTTTACTTTTAAAGAGGATTAAATTACAAAAAAGTTACATCAAAAGTAGAAGGGATTCTCATATATCCCCCTCCCATATCTCCCCTTAATTAAAACACATTTTAATTGCCTTGGTTAAAATTGATGAATAAGTATTGAAGCATTGCTATTAACCAAGGTCGATAGTTTACATTGTAGTTTACATTTAATTTGAGTGCCCTAAAAATGTCCTACATCCCAACTATTATTCTCTCTCTTCCCCTCAGAACCTCTGGTAACCACAATCTTTATGACAACGTGTAGTAATATTCCATTACTACAATATTAATGTTTAAATGTATCCATAGTTGTATTCCCCTTTTATGTTTTTTCATTCCTCAACCTTGAGGATTTGGGGATGGTGATGTCTGTTCTGTCTCAGATTGAAAAGGGGCCTAGGTCTTATGGGGCAGATGAAAGGAAATTTTTGCTTACAGTTGTAGATACTTCCAGTTTTTTTCAAATTGGGATTGTCCATCATCATCATTTTGTTAGTTGTCCTGGATGAGTCCAATGTACTGGAGAATAGGTGTTGGCTGCAACTTTTTGAGATTCCAGGCTCAACCAGCATACAAAGAGACTGAAGATTTAAGTGTCTGAGATATATATTTAATTGGTATAGTGCTTATTATATGATAAAATAAAAGGGGTAGAAGAATTATGTGTAAATTTTTATAGTTCTTCCCCCTCACTTTCATTTAGTTCTGCTCTAGTCTTTGTTATTTCCTTCTTTCTGTTTGCTTTGGGATTAGTTTGTTGCTTTTTTTCTAGTTTGTCCCAGCATACAGTTAGGTCTTTGATTTTAGCTCTTTCTTTTTTTTTTAATATAGGCATTTATTGCTATAAATTTCCCTTCCAGCACTGTTTTGGCTTTATCACTTAGGTTTTGGTATGTTGTATTTTCATTTTCATTTGTTTCAAGGTAGTTACTGATTTCTTTTATAATTTCCTCCTAGACCCACTGATTGTCTAAGAGTATGTTGTTAATGTCCATATATTTGTGCCTGTTCTGGTTCTCTACAACTTATTAATTCCCAGGTACATTTCATTGTGTTCAGAGAAATTACTTTGCATAATTTCAATCTTTGTAAATTCGTTGAGTCTTGTTCTATGACCTAGCATGTGGTCTATACTGGAGAATGATCCATGTGCAAGTGAGAAGAAAGTATATCCTGCTGTATTTGGGTGTAATGTTCTGTATATATCTATTAGGCCTAGTTCCTCTAACATATTAGTCAAGGTCTCTGGTTCTTTGTTAATTCTCTATTGAGATGTTCTTCCTAATGTTGATACTGATGCATTAAAGTCCCCCACTATAATTGTAGAGGCATCTATTTATCCCCTTAGTTTGCCATTGTTTGCCTCATGTATTTTGGGGCACCCTGGTTAGGTGCATAAATATTTATGTTTGTTCTTTCTTTTTGATAGATTACCCCTTTTATTAACATAGAGAGTCTTTCTTTGGTTCTTACAACAGTTTTGCATTTAAAGTCTATTTTCTCTGAAAATAGTATATTTATTCCTATCTCTTTTTGGTTATGATTTGCATGTAAAATCATTTCCCAAACTTTCACTTGCAAACTCCTTGCATCCCTGGGTCTAAAGTGAGTTTCTTTAGACACCCTATAAATGGGTTGTATTTCCTTATCCATTCTGCCAATCTGTGTTTTTTTATTGGAGAGTTTAATCCATTAGCATTCAATGTTTTTATTGTTATTATTAATGTAAGGTAGTACTTACATTAGCCATTTTTCCTTTAGGCTTATATATGTCATATTTTGGGTTTATTTCTTTTTATCCTTTTAGTTACTCTTACTAATAATATTCATTTCTACACTCCCCTCTAAATCTCTCTCTCCTCTTTTTTTCCTTTCAACTTACAGAACTCCCTTTAATATTTCTTGAAGCACAGGACTCTTGTTGACAAACTCACTTCGTTTCTGTTTATCTGTGAGCACTTTGGACTCTTTCTCATTTTTGAATGCCAGCTTTGCTGAATACAGAGTTGCTGACTGCCAGTGCTTTTCTTTTAGCACCTTAATCATGTCATACCACTGGCTTCTCACCTCCATGGTTTAGATGAGAAATTAGCACTTAATCTTTTTGAGCTTCCCTTGTTTGTGATGGATCTCTTTTCTCTTGCTGCTTTTAGAATTCTCTCTTTGTCTTGAGTGTTTAGCAATTTGATAAATATTTGTCTCAAGGTACATCTGTTAGGATTTATACTATTTGGAGTACACTGCACTTCCTGGACATGTACATCCATGTCCCTCATAAGAGTTGGGAAATTTTCAGCCACTATTTTTCCAACAGTCCTTCTGCATCCTTGACCTTCTCTTCTCCCTCTGGGATGCCTATAATGTGTATGTTTGTGCATTTCATATCATCATTCAGTTCCCTGAATTCCCATTGAACCTTTTCTATTTTCTTCTATCTGTTCTACTATCAATACAATTTCAGATCTTCTATCTTCAATGCCACTAATTCTTTTCTCTGCCTGTTTAAATCTGCTGTTATGTGCTTCCAACATATTTTTAATTTATTACATTTTATCTATCATCACCATCAGATCTGTTATCTTTTTATATATGTTTATAATTTCTTCTGTATGTTCTCCCAGTGTCTTTTTAATATACTTTAACCCTTCTTTCACTTCATGATATTTGTTTGGACATCCTTGATTAGTTTTTCCACATTCTGCATCACCTCCTGTTTTGTTTTGATTTGGTTTGTTCATTAGACTGTTCCATGACTTCTTTTTTCTTAATTTGGCTTGTAATTTTTTGTTGATGTTTGGGCATCTGTTTATCTTAATGGGCCTATTCAGTTTATTAGCTTCTTTTTCTCTTCTATAGTTTATTTTATTTTGTTTTGTTTTAAGGGTCCTCTTTGACACTTGGTTCCACTTATTCTATATCCCTGTATTTGTCTGTGTGTCCCCCAAAATATTAAGACCATAAAAAGGAAAGAAAGAAGAAGAGAAAAAGAATAATAGTAAAGATGGAAAATGAACCATAAAAAAGCCAGGAAAAAATAATGAGTGAAAAATCATTAAAAAATGAATAAGAATAAAAAAGGCAGAAGAAATAAAGAAATGGGAAAAATAAAATAAAGTAAAATAGTAAAATAAAATAAATAAAAGACTGGAATGATAAGAAGAGAAAGAAAATAGGACCAAACAAGAGAAAGTGAAATGAAAGAAGAAAAACAAAAGGAAAAGAAAGAAAAGAAATAAGGAAAATAAATAGAAAGAAGGAAAAAAGAAAAGGAAACAAAGAAAAACACATACACAAAAAAACAGGTCTCCTTCTCTGGCCACTAAGAAGCATCTCAGGCTGCCTTGCTCACCAATTATCCTGTGGCCTTCCTTTCACAAGTAAGTTACTCAGATGGAAAGAAAAAATAAATAATAAACAATCAATTAAAAATTAAAAATAAGAAAATCTAAAACAAATGTCAGTCTAAGTTCCCTATCACAATGTTGCTTGTCCCTCAGCTTCCTCTCCCCCAGGAGTTGGCTGGATCCCTGACAATCCACTGGGTCTCTGTCTGGCTCCCTTCCTTTGTGGACTGGTTGGGCATCTGAGAGCTTGCCTGCTTCTTCTCCCACTTCCCCTCTCACCCAGGCTGTTGGACACCTGTCAGCCCAACCTCTCACTGAACCTGGGCAGGTGGGTGAGACAGTCCACCTGATCAGCTCCCTCTCCCCTCTCCCTGGAGCCCCTTCAGCATTGGCTGGCACCTCTACTTTTACCAGAAATGGTTGATATCGAGTTTGTCTACCCTATCTCCCCGCCCCCTTACTCCTCTTTCTCCTTGAGCTGGCTGGGTCCCAGTACCTACACCTGTTTTCCCCACCGCTCCTCACCTCAAGATTCTGCTGGGCACTGGGACACACCCATTGTTGCCTGGTGGGTTTTCTCACTCTCAGAGCCATTTGAGTATTGGATTCCCAACCAAATCACTTCCCCAGCTTTCCTCTTCCTCTGAGCTTGTTGGGTGCTGCTATGCCTGCCCTATTACCCATAGTTTCACTTTCTGCCAGCCAACTGGCTCCCCTTTCTCTAGCTGCCCTCTCTGATTGCCAACATGGTCCTGCAGGCTTCCCTTCTGTCAGGTAAACCTTCCTACCTTCCTGTATTTTCTGGAGGAAGAGTGCAACCTGCTGTTCCTTACTCCACCATCTTGTACCTCCTTATAATTGTATTCTTAAACACAATCCTCAGAAAACCCAGAGGTTTATATGCAAAATATATAAACCTAAAGAAAAAATGGTTAAAGTAAGTACTGCCTTGGCAGCAAAACACTGAATGTTAATGAATTAAACTCTCCAATCAAGAGACACAGATTAGCAGAATAGATAAGGAAATATGACCCATCTGTATGCTGTCTACAAGAAACTCACCTTAGACCCAGGGACACAAGAAGATTGCAAGAGAAAGGGTAGAAAATGATTTTACATGCAAACAATAATCAAAAAAAGGGTGGGGGTAGCTATTTTAATATTGGACAAAATAGACTTTAAGTGCAAAACATAGTGAAACCTTATGTGAAATATAAATATGGATAATTTTGCATATAGAAGACTGTTTTTACAAAATATAAATGCAAATAAACTAGAGATAAAGAAACAGAATAGCAGCTATACACAGCAGGGAAGGCATAGAGAGATTGAGAGGTGAAGAGCTTTGTTTTATATTTATTATTATCATTTGAATAATATCCTTTGGTTTTTTATTATCGTATCATTTTGTCTTTCTTTTCCTTTATTGCAGCCTACATTTCTGTATGTTTATTCTTTTTTGGTATATCTGACTTACCCTGTTCTCCTTTTTGTCTCTATGTTCTATATTTTAAATAGTTTCTTTGGGTTTACTTTGGGTTTTGTATTTTACAACCCACATCTATAACCTACTAATTTGAAAAGAGACGCCTTAGACCTCTGTATTTTATGTATTTTATTCATGACTTACCTGTAGACCTATAACTTCTGTACTTTAAAATATAATTTAATTTTTGGGACATTGAAATTTTTCTGAATGACATTGCAATGACAGATACAGGCCATTATACATTTTGTCAAAACCTATAAAAATGTGTGAAAGTGTAAAGTGCATTGTAAACTATTGACCATGGTTAGTAGCAATGCTTTAATATGTGTACATCAATTTTAAAAAATGTATCACACTAATGAAAGATGTTAATGGGGAAAGTTGCCGGGGCGGGGGGCAGGAAAGGGATGAGGGTATATGGAAATCATGCTATATTTTCAATGAATCTAAAGCTTCTTTAAAAATAAAAAAAAATAAAATAATTTAAAATTGTGAGAGAAAGAATTGACAAAACCAAGTGTTGGTTATTGGAAAAGATATATCCTAAACTTTTTAAGAATAAATTCTGAATAGGTGTCATTCTTGGTGTCATCTCATATCTTTTCAGAGACACTTCAGACTGGGTAATTTTTCAGAACTTCAATCAAATAACAAATAAATTTCTTTACATTGTGTTGAAATGAAATACAAAGCTAGTATTCGCAATATTCCTCACTAGAATGTTAGTGATTTGTGATTAAGCAGCATGTCTTTTTTTATAAGCCTTGATATCAGTGCCACAAAAGTGCAAAGCAATATTTGTTTTGTTAATTATCACTTCTAAAGTTAAAACAAATTGTTGATAAATTATATGAGGCAATAATTTGCATGATTTCATGGTACTCAAAATCCTTGGCTTAGGAACATCCACAGATTATACCAGACTTATTTTTCTAGCTCCAAGCCAGTTAGAACACTTTACAAATCAAAAAAATAAAATATTTTTAAAATAACATTTATTTGAAAAAGAAGAACAAAGTTGAAGTACTCACATTCTCAATTTAAAATGTACCACAAAGCTACAGTAATATAATGGTACTGGCATAAGGGATAGAATTGAAAGTCCAGAAACAGACACACATATTTATGACCAATTGATTTTTGGCAAAGTTTCCAAGTACATGAATTGGAGAAAGAATAGTATCTTCAACAAATGTTGTTGGGAAAACTGTTTATCCACATGCAAAAGAATGATGTTGTTTCCCTACGTTACACAATACACATTGCACTATATTCAAAAGTTAATAAAAGTAACTCAACATGCATCAATGCCATAAATATAAAAGCTGAAGCTGTAGAACTCTTAGAAGATAACATAGAGGCAAATCTTAGGACCTGATATTCAGCAATAGAGTCTTAGTTACAATCTAAAATCATAAGCAATAAAAATTTTGGAAATGGTAGCCCATAATTGTGAATGCAATTAACAGTACTGAATTATATATTTGAATGTGGTTAAAAGGGGAATATTAGATTACATATATGTTACTAGAATAAAAATGTTTAAAGGACCATAGGATATAACAACACAAACAGTGAACTCTGTGTAAACTATGGACTACATTAATAATAAAATTTTAATATTATTTCATCAATTGTAATATATGTACCACACTAATGAAAGATGTTAATAATGGAGAACATATGTGAACTTTGTATTTTTTCATGAAAATACATGATTTTTATGTAAACCTACAACTTCTCTAATTAAAAAAGTAACATTAGATAAGTTCTTCATCAAAATTAAAAATGTTTGTGTATCAAAGAGCATTAGCAAGAAAGTAAAAGGACAACATAGATAGTGGGAGAAAATAATTGATTTTCTCATCTTATTAGGGTTTAATACCCAGAATATATAAAGACCATTTATAAGGCAAAAAGTAAAAAACAAACCACCCAGTTGAATAATAGGTAAATGACTTGAATAGACATTTTTCCAGAGGACATTTAAGCAAATTTTAAGCATGTGAAAAGATGCTCAACATTATTAGCCATTAGGGAAATGCAAACCAAAAGCATAAGAAATATCACTTTAAACCCACAAGGATGGCTATTATTGTTAAAATTGAAAATAAGAAGTGTTGGAGAAAATTCAGAGAAATTGGAATTCTAGTTCATTTTTGTTAGGAATGTAAAATGGTAGAACTACTGAGGAAAGCAATATGACAGTTCTTCAAAGAGTTCAAAATGGAATTACCATATGACCTTGTAAATCCACTCATAGGTATATACTCAAAGAAGACAAAGACGGGGTCTCAAACAAACAAGTATATGGGTCATGTAGTAATTCCTCCATGGCAAAAGCAAGGATATCCCAAAGTCCCATGATCCTATATATTCCACTGTGCTCATGATAAGATCCATTTTTCCAAGCTATGGTGTATGATTAATTTACCATCATTATAATATTAATTCCAAACTTGGAAACTATGTATATTCATATGACTTTGAATATTTTTGCCCTGATTCTGATTGACCCATAAATGCATCCACATTTGTGCCTGGTTCTGGATTCCTTCCAATACTATACTTTCAAATGCTCTCTGAATATAACTTTCAGAATTCTGTTCATTTGAAAATGTTCAGATCTCCTACTTGGCAGGTGTTTTTAGTCTAACCAGTCCTTCAAAAACTGGGAAGCTCCTATCACATACAGAAATGATTTATCTAACAGTCTCTTTTAAAAAATTTAAACTGCTACATTTTCTCAGTTGGTCTCACTTGATTGACTTACCTGTTTGATTGTAATTTTACTTTAAAGTAATGTAATTCACCCCTTCTTATAACACCTGATTGTGTAGATGTATATGACACTGTATGTACTGTAACTACTTTTGAATTTAAAAAAATAAAACCAATTTGTATAAAATTACCTACCAGTTTTATTTTCTCATTGGAATTTGGCATATGCTATCATAATAGAAACAGCATGAATACAAAGATAAAGGTCTGTATAGGTAGGAAAACAAAACAGAATAAAATCTCACTGGAGACTGACATCCAGCTAACAACTCCCTCCAAGTCTGTAAACACCTCTGTCTTTTGGCTTGCTGATAAAGAATCAGTAAATCCGTGTTTAGTCACTGTGCTTTCTAACAAAATTATTTTGAGCAAATCACCCAAAGGAGCCAAAGCAACAGTAAGGTTATTCTCATAACAAGGTTGCCTCTCAAACCTGAAAGTGAAGTTAAAATTCTCTGAGTTAATATGGGAAAGAATCTTTCCACAAGTATTTGTACTCTCTGCTGATCCCTATATCATTTCCCACTCCACAATAATTTTATTTTAAGCACAAGGATTGGTGCCATTATCCTGTCAGTCCTTGAAGATCCTAACTTTGCTCTTGGTTTTACTCCTCTAACCTTTTATTGGCTTGTATTGCTGCAATATAAAACAAATGTATTTGCCTGATATAAAACAGCTCTTTTTACTTAAACTGCTTCAAGGGCCATTTTAGACAAATGCCATCTTTTTGTGACTATTAAAATCTGCTCTTGGAAGATTTATAAAAGCCAGCTGTCTCTCTCTTTCTATTACATAGATCTACACATGCATGCCAAATCCACACACATGTGCACACACACACTCACATGCACAAAAATTATACTTGGAAATTAAAATGCTTAAAACAGCAGGAATTTATTTTCTCACAGTTCTAGAGTTAGAAGTCTGAAATCAAGGTGTTTCCAGGGCCACTCTTCTAAACATGTAGGAAAGAATCCTTTCTTGTCTCCTCTAGCTTCTGGAGTTTGCCAGCAGTCCTTGGCATTCTTTGGCTTGTAGATACATCTCACTGCCAGCACTGTATTCACATGGTCTTTTTCCCAGTGTGTTTGTTTTCTCCTCTCCTCTTCTCATAAGGATGCTTGTCATATGTAATTATGGCCTCACTAATACAGTTTGGTCTCATTTTAACTAATCACAACTTCAAAGACCCTATTTCCAAGTAATGCCACTTCCTGGACTGGAAGTTAGGATTTGAGCACATCTTTTTATGTAATACAGTTCGGTGTATAACATAGTTGTTCATGAAATATTTGTTAAATGAGTGTGTTATGGATCAAGATGTTCTTCCAACTAAAACATAGAAAATTCACCTCTGACTTCCAAGCTGTATTTGTTTTCTCTTGCTTGGTAACAAATTACTACAAACTTAGTGGCTTAAAATAGCACACATGTCACAATTTCCATGGGGTGGAACTCTGAGCACTGGTTAACTATGTACTTAGGTCTAGATTTCACAGGGCTGCAATTAAGTTGTGAGTGAGGTGGAGGATCGAGTGTGGTTTCTTTTCTGTTAGTTTAAAGAGCAGGGCCTCGCATTGAACCTTGGCTCTAACCCACCCAGGAACACCAGCTGGAGGTGGCTGAAAGAGACACCTTTATGGAATGGTTTGCCAAAGAGTGCCATCAGCTGGCAGGCTGGGAAAGTGAAGGAGAAGAAAAAGCTTTTTGGAATCTTTCTTGTCTGTATCCCCAGGCCTTCTTGGAACTGGTCAGCACCCCATTAATGAGTCCTTGACCGTGCTTTGATAACTTAAGCAGTGCCATTTTAAAGAGTTAGAATAAGTTGAACCAAAAATCAAAGAAGAACATTGTAACAAAACCACTCAGCAGTAAAATCCTAGGCTGGAGAAAGAAATTGACCATTATGGTAAACTTACCAACATAATCAGCTGAAAAAAATTATAAGCCATACTGAGAAACAGGAAGATACAGCCCAGACAAAGGAAAAAAAATTAAAATCCTGATGAGACACAAGATTTAAACTAACTAATCCATGATATTCACACAAATCTCATAATCAATTCAAAGAGTTGAAGCAAAATATGGCTAAAGAGATAAAGGACACCAAAAAGACACTGGGTGAACATAAAGAGAATTTGAAAGCTTGCAAAGAAAAGTAGCAGATCTTATGGGAATGAAAGATACAATAAGTGAGATTAAAAGTACATTAGGAGCATACAACAGCTGATTTGAAATGGCAGAAGAATGGATAAGTGAAGTAGAAGACAGAGCATCTGAACTTGAAAAGGCAGAAGAATGGACAGAGAAAAGAAAAAGAAAAAAATTAACATGCTGTCTTGGAAATGAATGAATGCAAAGAGCACAAACATTCATGTTATGGGGGTACTGGAAGGAAAAGGGAACAGAAAAGTGGCAGAGAGAATTTTTGAAGAAATGATGGCTGAAAAATCCCCAACCCTTATGAAAGGAGTATATATTAATATCCAATAAGGAAAACATACTCCAAACAGAATAAATTTGAATAGACATGCTCTGAGACACATACTATTCAGAAATTTAAATGACAGTAATAAAGAGAGAATTCTGAAAGCAGCAAAAGAAAAGGAATTCATCACATATGAGGAATTCTCAAATAGACTAAATATCAATTTCTCATCAGAAACCATGGAGGTAAGAAGGTAGTGTTATGATATCTTTAAGGTATTGAAAGAAAAAATTCCTAACCAAGAATTCTTTATCCATCAAAAATCCTTTAAAAATGAGGGTGAGTTTAAAGTTTTTACAGATAAACAAAAACTGAGAGTTCTACACTGAGAGAACAGATTTACAAGAGATATTAAAGGGAATGTCAAAACCTGAAAGTGAAAGACTAGAGAGGCTTGGAGAAGAGTGTAGAAATGAAGATTATTAATAATGGTAACTAAAAGGGTAAAAAGGTAGACAATATTAAGATATAACATAGGAAAGCCAAAAGATAAAATGGTTGAAGTAAGTAATGCCTTTACAATAGTAACATTGACAGTTACTAGATTAAACTCCCCTTTCAAATGACACAGCCTGGCAGATTGGATACAAATATATATATAACCCATTTATATGCTTTCTCTAAGAGACTCACCTTAGACCCATGGCTCTAGTAGCCTAAAAATGAAAGGTTGGGAAAAGATATTCTATGCAAACAGTAACCATAACCAAAAAGAGCTGGAATACCTACATTAATATCAGACAAAATAGATTTTAAATGCAAAACTGTTATTAGAGAGAAAAAAGGACATAATATATTAATAAAAGGGGCATTTCACCAAGAAGAAATAAAAATAAAATATTTATGAACCTAACGAGGGTGCCAAAAAATTCATGAGGCAAACACTGGCAAAACTGAAGGGAGAGATAGACATTGCTACAATAATAGTTGGAGCCTTCACTAGATCACTCTTATCAATGGAAAGAACACCTGGACAGAAGATCAATAAGGAAACAGAACTTGAATGGTATGATAAAACAACTATATCTAAAATACATATATGGAATATTATATCCCCAAACAGCAGCCTATACATTATTCTTAAGTGTTTATGGATCATTCTCCAAGATAGACCATAGGTTGGATGGAAAAACAGTTTTCGATAAATTTGGAAAGATGGAAAATGTAGGAAGCACTTTTTCTGATCACAATAGAATGAATCTGGAAATCAATAACAGGTAGAAAAGGAGAAAATACACAAATATATGGAGATTAACAATACACTTTTAAACAACCTATGGGTCAATGAAGAAATTGCAAAAGAACTCAGTAAATATAACAAGATGAATAAAAATGAAAACGCATCATATTTAAACCTATGGGATGCAGGGAAGATAGTGCACAGAAAGAAGTTTGTAGACCTTAATGTTTACACTAAAAAAGAAAAATGAGCTGAAATTGAAGATCTAACTGCACATCTGGAGAAACTAGAAAAAGAACAGCAAAATATTATCAAAACAAGCAAAAAGAAAGGAATAACAAAGATTAGAGCAGAAATAAATGAAATTGAGAACAAAAATACAGAATAAACAAAAGCAAAATTTGGTTCTTTGAGAAGATCAACAAAATTGACAAACCCTTAGCTATATTGATAAAGAAAAAAAGAGAGGAGATGCAAATAAATGAAATCAGAAATGAGAGGAGGGATATTACTACTGATTCCATAGCAATAAGAAAGATCATAAGAAGATACTATGAACAACTGTATACTAACAAATTAGACAACTTAGATGAAATGGATCTACCATAGAAACACAAAAATTACCTACACTGATCGGAGAAGAAATAGAAGACCTTAACAAACAAATCACAAGTAAGGAGATCGGATCAGTTACCAAAAACCTCCTAAGAAAGAAAGTCAGGAATAGATGGGTTTACATGTAAATTCTACCAATCATTTCAAGAAGATTTAATATCACTTCTGCTCAAATGCCTCCAAAAAATTGAACAAGAGGGAACATTACTTAACTCATTCTATGAACCAATATCACCCAAATACCAAAGCCAGATAAATATACTAAAAAAGAAAATTACAGACCATTCTCTCTAATGAATTATATATGCAAAACTCTTCAACAAAAAATTTACAAATTGAATCCAATAGCACATTAAAAGAATTGTACACCATGATCAGTGGGTTTTACCCCAGGTATGCAAGGGTGGTTCAATACAAGAAAACCCAGTATTGTAATACACCATATTAACAAATTGTAGGGGAAAATCACATGATCATTTCTATTGATGAAGGAAAAGCATTTGACACAACCCAGAATCCATTTTTGATGAAAGTACCTTGAAAGATATTAATATACGGAAAGTTCCTCAACATAATGCAGGGCATATATGAAAAACCCTCAGCCACATCTTTCTCAATGGTGAAAGACTGCATGTTTTACCTCTAAGATTGTGAACAAGATAACTATATTCACTGTTATCATTATGATAGATGTTATAGCTAGAACAATTAGGCAAGAAAAAGAAATAAAAGGCATCCAATTTGGAAAGAAAGAAGTAAAACTTTCACTATTTGGAAATGACATGATCCTTTATTTAGAATTAGTGCTCAAAATGAAAGGAAACTATTAGAGATACTAAATGAGTTCAACAAAGTGATGGGATACAAGAGCAACATGCAAAAATCAGTAGCATTTCTATACACTAGAAATAAACTATCAGAGGAGGAAATCAGGAATCATTTAATTTACAATAGCAACTAAAAGAATCAAATATCTAGGAATAAATTTAACCAGAGATGTAAGTGATCTGTACTCAGAAAACAACAATATATTCCTAAAAAAATTAAAGAAGACCTAAAGAAATGGAAGGACATTCCTTGTTCATGGATTAGAAGATTAAATTTTGTTAAAATGTCAAATTTACCCAAATTGATTTACAGATTCAATGAAATCACAGCAAAACTTTCAATAGCAGACTTTGAAGAAATGGATAAGTAAATTACCAAATTTACTTGGAAGGGAAAAGGTCCCTGAATGGCAAAAATATCTTAAAACAGAAGAACAAAGTTGGTAGACACATTTCCTGACTTTAAAGCATATTAAAAAGCTACACTGGTCAAAACAGCATAATATTAGCATAAAGATAGACATAATAGACCAAAGGAATTGAATCAAGAGTTCAAAAACAAACCCTCACTTCTACAGTCAATTGATTTTTGACAAAGTTACCAAGCCCACTCAACTGGGACAGAATAGTCTCTTCAACAAAATGTGTTGGGAGAACTGTTAATCCACATTCAAAAGAACAAAAGAGGAACCCTATCTCACACCTTATTCAAAAATTAAATCAAAATGTTTCAAAGAGCTAAATATAAAAGCCAGGACCATGTAAATATTAACAGAAAATGTAAGAAAACTTCTTAAAGATCTTGTGGACACAGGTGTTTCTTAGACCTTACATTGATAGCACAAGGAGTGAAAGAAAAAATAGATAAATGGGACCTTCTCAAAATTAAATGCAACACCTACTCTCCAGTTCATTGGACTCACCCAGGAAAACTAATAAGGAGATGATGATGGACAATGACCATCCCAAGGAACAGAGAGAGTCTGCAACTGTAAGCAAGATAGTCCCATCCATCTGACCCATGGGATCTAAGCCCCCTCTCAATTAGAGGTGGAATGGGCAGCACCACACCAGAATTTTCAGGATTGGGGAATGAACGATGGATTAGAGTAGACTTATTGTTATTCTACTATAGACTTGTTGTGATTCTAGCAATGGAAGAACTTTTATCATTGATGTGAAGGCAGTGGACACTGGAGGTTCTGAGGGGAGGGAGAGGGAAAAATAGCTGTAATTTGGGGGCATTTTCAGGACTTGGGAATAGCCCTGAATGACATTTGCAATGACGGATACAGGCCATTATATATCTTGTAATAACTCACAAAAATGTGTGGGAGAGAGTATAAACTACAATGTAAATTTTAATCCACACTTAGTGGCAGTGCTCCAAAATGTGCTCATCTATTTTAACAAAAATACCACACTAATGAAGGATGTGAGAAAATGTTGGAAGGCTAGGGACTGGGGCATATGGGAATCCCCTGTATTTTTATGTAACATTTATGTTAATAATATCTTTAAAAAATTTAAAAGCATATTTAAAAAATTAAATGCTTTTGCATTTCAAAGAACTTTGTAAAACAGGTGAAAGAACAGTCTACTGAAAGGGAGAAAATATTTGGAAACCACATATCTGATAAGGGTTTAATATCTATGATACAAAAAAGATCCTACAACTCATTGACAAAAAGACAAATGACTCAATTATAAAGTGGACAAAGATATGAATAGACATATTTCAAAGAGGAACTACAAATCATCAAAAAACACCTGAAAAGATGTTCAGAATCACTAGCTATTTGGGAAATGTAAATCAAAACTATAATGACATATCGTGTCACAACTATTAGAACGGCCACTATTTGAAAAAAAAAAACAGAAAACTACAATGTTGTGGAGAAATAGGAATGTTTATTCGCTGCTGGTGAGAATGTAGAAGCCACTGTGCAGCCACTGTGGAAGACTGTTTGGTGGTTCCTCAGGAAGTTAAATATAGAGCTTCCTTAAGCTCCAGCAATCCCACTCATAAGTATCCTCAGAAGAACTGACGTTTGCACACTGATATTCATAGTGCCATTATTCTCAATTACCAAATGATGGAAACAACACAGGTGACCATCAGCTGATGAGTGGATAAACAAAATGTGGTATAGGCATATGATGGAATATTATTCAGTTGTTAGAAGAAATGAAGTTCTGATGAACATGAGAACATGGATGAAACTTGAGGATATTATGTTGAGTGAAATCAGACACAAAAGAACAAATATTGTATGATCTTACTAATATGAACTAAATATGATAAGGAAAGTCAAGAACTTAATAGCTAGAAGATTGATTACCAGAGGATAGAGAATGGGGAGCAGTGGCTTAATTGGTGCAGAATTTGTAATAAGGTTGATTGTAAAAACTTGGAATTGGATAGAGGTGATGGTAGCATATTAGAGCAAATATAATTAGCAGTGCCAATATGAGGGTATGATTGTAGTTGAAAGGGAAATTTAGGGTCGTGCATGTCACTAGAAGAAAAGCTAAGGGATGAAACTTCAGACTGTATAGCATAGTGAACCCAGTTGCAGACAATAAGTGCGTTTAATAGCACAAATATAAAAATGTCTTCAATGAAGCAGAACAAATGTATGTTAATATTAATAAATGGTAATAATAAGATGTATCAGGCTAATATGCACCTAAAGTAAACTAAGGACTGTAGTGAATAGTAACATATTAATATTTTTCCATGAGTTGTGAAAAAAAAGAGAGAATTATCATTTGACAGAAACAAAACATAAAGTACTGTATATTGTTTGACTCCATTTATATAAAATGTAAATATAAATAAATTTAAAGAGATGGAATTAGATTAGTAGATATGGCTGGAAGGGGATGGATAGAAGGATTGAAAAGTAAATAACTGCTAAATGGTGGGGGGTGGGGTTTCTTTTTGGGGTAATGGAAATATCCTAATATTGATAGTGGTGATGAAAGCACAACTCTGTGATTATGTCAAGACTTTGGATGGATTATATGGTATATGAATATATATCAATACGATTGCTAAAAAATAAGAAAACAAAAAATCTACTTCATAAATATTTCTTCCAGGCAATTTTCCTACATGGTCTCAGTTGATGAAGCCTTTAATAATGATTTCCAAATGAATCAGGCCTTAGATGATATTGATAGGTACAGATGTAGATATAGAAACAAATGATGGAGATAAATTTAGAGATAGAGATAAAGATAGAGATATATAAAGAGAGATAGAGAACAATAGATAGAGATACAGAGATAGAGAAAAATCTGGAAAGAATGTAGTATAGGAAGAGATGGAAAACATGATTTGTATTGATTTCAGAAGTAACCAGATAATGTTGGACTCAGACTCTACCATTTTCAAGTTATGAATTCAATCTTCTTTTCTTCCTTCTGTAAAATTAAATAATATCCACCAGACTGTTAAAGACCTGACACATTATAAACATAAACATTATGTCTAATGCTCTATCTGATAATAGCTGTTTTAGTATCCAAGGGCTTCCATTAACGAAATACCACAAACTGGATGGCTTAAAATAACATAAAAGTAATGTATCATAGTTCTAGAGCTAGAAATCTGGAAATCGAGGTATGGGAAGGACCATGCACCTTCTGAAACCTGTAGGAGGAGAATCCTTCCTTACATCTTCTAGTTTCTGCAGATTACTGATAATCCTTAACATTTCTTAGTCCTAATTGTCTTCCTGGTGTCTATCTCTACCAACTTTCTCTCCTTATAAGGGCTTACCCTAATCTAATTTGGCCTCCCTTAACTAATTACTTCTTGAAAGACTCTATTTCCAAATAATGTTCCATTCATAGATGCCAGGCCTTAGAACTTCAACATATCTTTTGGATGGGCACAATTCAAACCATATGTATAGCTAAAATATCTCTTGATAACAAGTTGGATGTCTTAGTTTGGGCTTTCTTAAAAGCAGACTCTAAGGATTTAAGTACAGATAGTTTATTTTGTAGGTTCAGGAAGAAACCAGCAATGAAAGGGAAGTGTCACAATAGAAGGGAAGACAACCAATATATAGCATGTTGTTAAGCTAGCTTCCAGAGAGGGTTACTTTACTCTGTGGTGAGACTGTAACAAAAAGTGCAAAGCACACACTCCAGAAGCATTTCACTTGACGATTGGAGAAAAGAAGTTTGTTTAAAATACCAGGAGTCAGTAGAAGAAGGATGCTCCCATGGAGAGTGGAGAGTATTTTTTCCCCAGCATATCTTCTGAAGAGGTTCTTTTGTGGTTCCAGAAAAAGGCTTCAGGCAAAGGTTGCCGAATCTGGCAGTTGGAAATTGTCTGCAGCACATTGAAATGGTAATGTCTGAGCCATATGTGAAAGGCACTGATTAAATCACTTATATTGTCCACGCTTCATTGAAGTAAGAACCTTAAAAATTGATTCAAAAATAGAATTTTACAATTTGTGATGTTTAATTTCATATATCAACTTGTCTAATTTGTAATGTCCAGTTGTTTCATCAAGTAGGCACTGGCCTGATTGCTACTGTGAAGGTGTTTCGTGTATTTAAATCATTAGTCAATTGATTGTAAATATGGTTGATTATATCTACAATCAACAAAGGAGGTTGCCATCAGGAATGAGAAGAAATTTCTCATCCAATTAATGGGAGCTCTTAAACAGGGAACTAAGGAATTCAGCAGTCAGAAAGGAATTTTTATCTATACTTCAGACAGCTTCTCCTGGGGAATTCAACATCACCATTGATTTCTCAATTTGGGGCCTGCCCTAGAGAATTTGGATTTACCAATCCCCACAATTTTGGAAGCCAATTCCTCTAATATATTTTTCTGTGTATATTAGCTGATTCAATAAGAACAGGCTTGGTGTTAAGAAGACATCAATATATGACTTAGTGGTAGTGATTAAGTGGTCCTATCTTTGAATTTTGATCACTTCTAAGGTCATTTTAAAAAAATCATAAAGTTTAGGGTAAAAAACTTTTAATTTAAACTCAGGAATTGCTTCTAAGAATGGTCTACTTTTCCCCTAAACTAAAAAAAAAATCAGTTGGATTAAAATTTTCAACATTTTTGTCTAATACACCTGTGCCACCACCATACTTACAAAAAGTTTTCTCTGAATACTCTCCCCCATATGCTTGGAATGATGTTTATGTAATGTAATATCTAGTGTATCCTCTTCTATATCCTTTCTTTAAACATGAAGATGCTAGATTTACTAATAAAAAGACCAATAATTATAATAAAGTATGAAAAACATTTAAAAAACCTGTGTTTCAGGTTGATAGCATGGATGTGAGATTAATCAAGAGAAGGAGGAATGCTTGAGTGTATAAGTAAAATCTTAGAGGGAAACATCTTAGATCAGATATTTCTGAAATAATTAACTGGAGTTATTGTTGTAGTTTTGTTTTGTAAGTTGTTCGCTTGCTTGCTTTTGTGTGTTTTTGTGCATTTCAATAAACTTTATCACTATTAGAGACTCTATTTAAATTTTATCTCTAACTAAGTAGATAGATTGTAATGGCAGTGGGTTATTGATGAAAAGGTTAAGTGAGTTTTGTCTCCTGTCCCATACATATTATTTAAAAAATAAAGAGAAATATAACCTTTAGAAATTCTTGTGAAATTCCTACAGAAATAAATGAAGATGTGACAATATATTTACCACTTTCATTAATAATGGGAACAATTAGATGAACATTTTTTCACATATTGTGTATAAGCCAACATATCTCTGGCCTTTGGCAGACGAGCAATGGAGAAGAATAAGCACACTTTTGCTTTATTCTCTTCTTGCCAGAAGGAATTTCACATCATTAACCAGAATAGATTCCTAAGTAAGAATATTATTAATGGACTTGGATCTCCTGCCATGGCCTATGATTTTAAGGATTCAGGCAGCTTAACTGATAAGAACTATGCCAGAGTCCTACATGGTCATAAATTAAGAAAGTCTATCTGTGACACCATACTTAGTTTATTTTTGTAATTAAAGAAAAAGAATGGGTCAACTGAGCTTGTCTCAATTAAAGAATCAGTTTAATTCAATTCTATTCAAGCAATATTAATTGGGAATTTTTATGTGCCTAGCACTCTGCTCAACACTCTGAATGAAGCACCATTATTTGAAACTCTGTCCTTATTCTCCAGAAACCTACAACTCATTTGGTGACAACAAAACATCAATATATAAAACAATTTGAGTTGCTCCTGGAGCTGCTTTTAATCAGCCTAACACAGTTGCTGGAAGCATCTACTGAATTAGCTTTGTTCAATCATAAGTTCAATCCCAAACCTAACATCATTGCCCTTGCTGATGTGGGTCTGGGCCAGAGGAAGCAAGAGGTTAACAAAATTTGTCCAATTTATTCTTTGCAATTTGATTTAACTGGCAGTTGTTACCTTTGTGTCCCAGCTCCTGACAGGCAGATTTAGAGCCCTGAAATATCCAGCCAAGCTGCATGCCAGGGTGTCAGGACATAACTGTAACTGCCCTGGCTTTCCCTACTGTAATCCCAACCAATAGCAAACCAATTAAATTTTCACAGTCAAATCACAGGGCAGCGGCTTGGACTGCAATCACTGTTGAGTGCGTTAAAGAAGTGCTTCACTCCTTGAGACATTAAACTAAAAGACCTTGTTTTTGACCCAAACTTGCAGTAAACAACATATTTCTCACCAAATTCTACAGAATGCATACAATTTAAAAATTGAAATAATGCATAATGTTAAATGAGTGCTATGCATACATTCATACAGATAAAAATCCAAATCGCAAATCACCAATTTTGATGACTCAAAAATGGGTTATGTTTATTCAGAGGGCCGTTGGCTACCAATTGCAACTATAAAAATGTACTTGGTAATGTTCAAATATAATTGTGCATGGTAGGTTTATTCTTTTGCCTTGACATGTGATGGTTATTTATGTGTGCTTGTGTTTGCAATAACGGTAGGGATTTTTTATTTTTTTGTATTGTGAAGTATGTCACTTTTTCTAATGGGTATCTTTGTTCCACATGCATAACTCACTGATAAAATGATGGTAAACCAATACATGATCTGTGGAATCATTTTTCTTTTCCAAAATTAGGATTGACTTTCTCAATTTATCTGACTATCATAAGAATTTAGGTACGAAAAATCTATGAACTGGAAGCATAGTTATTCAATATATAATTGTTGAGGAAATCAATGAGTAAAGATTTTTACAACTGCAATCTCAACAGGTTTTGTGCCATGAATTACAACAGCCTACTCTGTTTTAATTCCCTATCACTTAGTCAAAATACTAAAAGAAAAAGCTTCCAGCCACGAATTCTCTACCCAGCAAAACTGGCATTCAAAAATGATGGAGAGTTTAAAATATTCACAGATAAACAGAAATTAAGAGAGTATGTCAATAAGAAACCTGCACTTCAAGAAACACTAAAGGAAGTTCTACAAGTTGAAAGGAAAAAACAAGGGAGAGAGAATTGGAGGAGAGTTTAAAAGCAACTAACAAGACAAAAAACAAAAACAAAACAACATGTGACATACATTAACCCAAAGAAAAATGGCTGAAGTAAGAAATTCGTTATGAGTAATAACATTGAATGTTAACAGGACTAATTTCACCTATCAAGAGACACAGATTGGCAGAATGGATAAGGAAATATGATCCATCTATATGCTGTCTACAAGAAACCCACCTTCGACCCAGGGATTCAAGGAGGCTTAAAGTGAATGGCTGGAAAACCATTTCACAAGCTAACAATAGCCAAAAACAGGCAGGAGTAGCTATTCTAATATCAGACAAAATAGACTTTAAATGCAAAACTATCGTAAGAGATAAAGATGGACACTATATATTAGTAAAAGGGGTAATCTCTCAAGAAGGGAGAACAATCATAAACATTTATGCACCTAATCGGGGTGCCTCAAAATACATGAAGCAAACCTTGGAAAAACTAAGTGGAGAAATAAAGGCCTCTACAATTATAGCAGGGGATTTTAACACACCATTATCATCATTAGACAGAACATCTAGACAGAGAATCACTAAAGAAACAAAGATTCTCAACAATACATTAGAGGACCTGGACTTAATAGACATATACAGAACACTACACCCAAATACAGCAGGATATACATTCTTCTCAAGTGCACATGTAACATACTCCAAGATAGACCACATGCTAGGCCACAGAACTACTCTCAATGAATTAAGAAAGATTGAGATTATACAAAGTAATTTCTCTGACCACAACTGAATGAAATTGGAAATCACTAAGGGCTAGAGAAACAGGTTAGGCACAAGGATATGGAAGTTAAACAACTCACTCTTAGACAAACAGTGGGTCAAGGAGGAAATCTCAAAAGAAATCAGTAACTACCTTGAAACTAATGAAAATGACAACGCAATATATCAAAACCTATGGGATGCAGCGAAAGCATTCCTGAGAGGGAAGTTCATAGCCATAAATTAACATATTAAAAAAGAAGAAAGAGCTAAAATTGAAGACCTAACTGCACACTTGGAGGAATTGGAAAAACAACAACAAACTAAACCAAAAGGAAGTAGAAGGAAGGAAATAACAAAGATTCCAGCAGAACTAAATGAAATAGAGAATAAGAAAGGACTAGAAACAATAAACAAAACCAAAAGCTGGTTCTTCAAGAATATCAATAAAATTGACAAACCCTTAGCCAGACTAACAAGGAAAAAGAGAGAACAGATTCAAATACACAAAATAAGGAATGAGCAAGGGGATATCACTACTGACCCCACAGAAATAAAGAGCATCTTAAGAGGATACTTTGAAAAATTATATGCCAACAAGAATGAAAATTTAGAGGAAATGGACAAGTTTCTAGAAACTCACAAACAACCTACATTGATGAAAGAAGAAATTGATGAACTCAACAGTCCAATTACAAGTAAAGAGATAGA